>JACXGI010002217.1:0-46197 GCA_016801175.1 Esox masquinongy
GTAGAGTGAGACCAGCCTGTCCTCTCTCTGAGGGTAGAGTGAGACCAGCCTGCTCTCCATGGATAGACAGATCTGACTGTGACGACTTGTCTCTGTGGTCACACTGTGCTCATTGTCTGTCCACTGTCAGTGTTCTCTTCTGTTTTCCATCAGTCACAGTGGTCAGATGGTCAGCCTCTGTGAACGGTCTGTTCTCACTATTTCGAGGCAGATCCTAATTGGCTTGTCTGTTTTGATAGATATTTCATGGCATAGAAAAAGCCCTCCCTGCTTTGTCTTTCAGTTCCTTCACGGCTGTGTTGATGTTGTCCGTGGAGCTAATGCTTCGTCCCAAATATGTTGGTGTTCCATATGAGCAGAACATGTTTTGGTTTCCCTGACATCTGGAGCTTTTCAGAATATTCCTAATCTTTGTCTTTTTGAGGCTGGCTGTCAGCACCCAGGTCTAAAAATCCCCTCAGGGGATGTTATTTTAGCAGCAGCACATCTTTTGTAGCACAGGAGTTATTTTATTTTGTTTTATTTTGTGTCGTTAATAGTGAGACTGCAGAGATTTTGGCCAATTTAATAATGCAGATATTAAAGAAATTGAGCTTAGGTATTTCCTGTTTTACTCTCTGAAAAATAGATATATGAATCAATGTCCAAAATCCAAAATCAAATTCATGATAGATATTGGAATTGTTGCTGTAAATGTTTTGAATCTTGATCTTAATTGGAATGGTAATTTATGTTTTATGTTGTGATTTAATGTATTGTAACTTCTGTGTGCCCCTATTTTTGTCAATCTCGGTGTGGCTAACCTGGTTAAATAAAGGTTAAATAAAAATAAAATAAATGTCACAATTGATATTTGCATACATGCATTTTAGGATCATATATATTTCCAATCACACTATTTTCAGTTAATTTGAATTAAATGCTTTTGTTCCAAATTGGATCATCCCTATTTCTGAAATCTACATACTGTAGCAGGAGAATCTTTTAAAATTGTGTGTTTATTGTGTTAAAATTGTGTGTTTATTGATTAGGGTGTGTTGGGAAGAGGGCAAATATGGTCGGCTGATCCATGATTTATTATGAATCCAATATGACATTTGCTCTTTGTGTTCACAGAGGAAGTGCCGTAATCTGCTGTTTATTGCCACAATATTGTTTAGGTCAAATGTCTCTCCGTTTTAAAGAATTGGTGCTATAAATCCTTGCTTGTAGATGTTATAAAGTTTGAGTGCTAAATATGTGATCTGTCTCCCTTTTTTCTCTTTCTCTCTTGCTCTTTTACTTCTGTCTTTCTCTCTTTGTTACTCTCTATCTTTTTCCCTTTCTTCTCTTCATTACTATCTCTTTTTCTCTCTCATTTTTTCTCTCTGTTTGGTTCCATTATTTTTTTCTCTTCCTTTCTCTGTCTCTCTCCTTCTTTCTCTCTCCTCTATCTAAAGATATGGCCTGCGATCTGGTGTCAGTGTGTTTGGGCCTGGAGGTACATCTCTGTCACTGTCTCCAGACACATCACTGAGTGGGATGGCTGCAGAGGAGAGTGTTGTTTGGTGTCTGGGAAACTGCCAGGGGGGGAACCTCCATATTCAACGAGTAGGAAAAATAACATTATCTAGGGGAGAAAGCATTGTTTTAGCTGTTCCAAAACATTGAGCATTTGATTGTTGCTCCGGTCATGTCTCGTGGACATCTGCTCTTTTCTCTTTTGCTTTCATTGTTGTCAGAAACACTCCATTGTGAGAGTTGGTGTCTGTGTGTGTGTTCGCGCATGCGTGTGTGTGTGTATAAGCTTGTTTGTGCACAAATGTGTTTTCCTCTTCATACGAAGGAACTTGTCATTACGGAGGCACCACTACACAACAGGCTCATGCAGGACACACAAGCACACACGTACATAAAACACAACAGGCTCATTCAGGTCACGTAGCTATTGCATAAAATGACCGGTGGGTTTCAGACCAAGCACCCAGCAGTCTATTTGTTCAGGCTGTATGATGTATGAGTCAGCCGAGGATTGTACACACACGCACACACACACACACACACACACACACACTCGTCCATCTCCAATTGTAGGAGGAATTCCTGTGAAACTGTCCCAGAGATGTATGTCAGGATCATTAAAAGAATGAACACAGTGGGATCTGAAGTGTTCACCAGTTTCACTAGAGCTGTCTGTCTGACTGTCAGTCTATTTGCCTAGCTATCTGACTTTCTGTCTGTCTGTCTGTCTGTCTGTCTGTGTCTCCACATGTACACATACAGATCCACAGTTCTGGCGTCTATCTAATATCATCTGCATCTATCTAAACTAAAGGAGATGAACAGGGTTTTGAGAGAACTAGAGTGATGTGGTCTGCACCGTCAGATCTGCACCGTCAGTCTGTCTCATCAGTCGATCTCATCAGTCTGCACCATCAGGTCTGCACCGCCAGTCTGTCTCGTCAGTCTGCGGCGTTAGATGGTCTGAGTTCTCCAGGGTGGTGCGGATGGGGGGGTGTAATCCATCTATAGCAGTGCTTTACACATGGCCCACGATTTGAACGTCACTGGACCAGTTTAACCAGTGCTTTGTACCTGGTGAGATCCCCTTTAATGCTTGTGTGGGTCAACTCCCCGATGATGATCGACATACTATTGGGACGTAATAACCTACCTCATGATTTATGGTCCAGACAAAATAATAGAATTCATGGAGCGAATAGAAAAGGTTTGGAGTGGATGAAAATAGTTGCTACTTCACCTGTCTGTCTGTCTGCCTGTCTGTCTGCCAGTCTGTCTGCCTGTCTGTCTGCCTGTCTGTCTGCCAGTCTGTCTGCCAGTCTGCCTGCCTGTCTGTCTGTATGTCTGACTGCCTGACTGTCTGTCTGTCTGTCTGTCAGTCATTCTGTATGTCTGTCTGCCAGTCTGTCTGTCTGTATGTCTCTTCTCAAACTCTAATGTCAAGAACTTGATCTGAGCCAGTGTCTAAATAAGTAGCTGAAACTGTCTTTGCTACAACCGCATGAAAGTGACAAAGTGATGCTTTTTTGTTTTTGCCCAAAACACCAGCAACATTACATAAGGTGCCTTTGATTTGACGGCCTGTCCACAAAATGCTTTGTTTCTGTCAATGAGCTGTGCTCGCGAACGTCACAACGTCACCTCTTTGTTTTACATGATTTCTACAGCATTTTGATTTCCATGGCACAACTACTATATTATCACAGACCCACACACGTTAAAAAAATTTTTTTAAGAAACATTAAACTTTTTTTACCACTTTTGGAAAAGAATCCGCTTTTATGCACAATAACACTAAAGACACATTTATTGTAATATTGAATAATTTTCCATTATTTTTTGGGGAGTGGGGAACCCACATAGGACCACAATTCCATATCGAATTGCAAAATTATCTAAATAAAAATCTAAAAACAATTTGTATATGTTAACTTTGCACTGACCAGATTTGAATAGAAAACGAATGTGCCAGTGTTTGTCCCAAATTGAACCCTATTCTTAGTACAGTATTTGCCCTATGGGCCTTGTCTGAAGTGCACTCCATCCTCAATAGGGGTATAGTCAAAAGTAATGAAATACAGTATAAAGGGAATAGATGCCAGATATTTTGGCACGATTCTCCAAATCCAACTCCAACCTCTCATTATGAAAGCAAATGGGTGTGCAAGATTTTGATCCAATCCCACAACAACGCATCTGCTTTAACTGGCCTGAGGTCCAGACCAAAGAACCGTAAGTAGATGATTATTTGAGACATTATGGTTGGGCAAGAGTGAAAGCCTGCCCCTTCAGTCACTTGTGAAATGGTGTTTTGCTGGCAGAAATGCAAGCTTTGTCCAATTTGTGCTTTGGGCTTTTTCACATGATGTAATTATTCAGCTTTTTGTTTATTCCAAATTACTTGATTTATTCACATGCAAACGTCAACATACACACAGCTAATGTAATGAACTAGCCTGGCCACTCCAAATGAACTGAAATGGGTTTTTACAGATACCAAACTGAACAGGCAGAAAGCATTTTCCTTCTCTGGTGATAATTTGAGCCGTTATGCGTAGTGATGGTAATTTATAATGTACATGTTATTAGCATAATCGCATCTGGTCCTCTTTCATGCAGTCACATGTGATCAAAGTAATAATCTTGTCTCATAAGAACGTCCAGTCTCTATCTCTCTCTCTATCTCTCTCTCTCTCTCTCTTTTTCTCACTGTTCAGACGTTTTTACCCTCTCAAGATTCCGAAAGGGCTCTTCCATCCCGCTTTCTCATCCACCCTCACCCTCATCCACCCTCTCCCTCATCCACCCTCACCCTCATCCACCCTCTCCCTCATCCACCCTCTCCCTCATCCACCCTCTCCCTCATACCCTCACCCTCATCCACCCTCTCCCTCATCCACCCTCACCCTCATCCACCCTCACCCTCATCCACCCTCTCCCATTCTCTTTTTTTCCCCACTGCTTCTGACGTCCTTTTGTCGTCTTTTATTTGACATGTCATCTATTTCTGTACGCTCTCGAGCGTTCTGTTCAGCCAAGCATTTCCCACAGTGTCAACTGTCGTTATGACGGTTTCATACACCCTCTCTCCCCTTTCTCTCTTTCTTTCTCTCTGTCCCTCCTCTCATTCTTCCTGTTTCCCTAACCCCTCTCTCGCCATCAAACAGGGAATTGTAAGTAGCTTAATACACACTACTGAGTAGCTCTTAAACTCTTTAGACAGATCCCTCTGCCATATCGTCCCAAACAGCACTATATTTCCTACTTTATGCACTACTCCCCATAAAGCTCTGGTCAAAAGAAGTGCTCTAGATAGGGTTTCCATCGAGACGTAACCAAATACCCCTTAAATAAATAACCAAATGTGAGTGCCGGGAAGTACAACTGTTTCCGCTATGTCATTTCGCGTTTAATAATATATAATATATTTTTCGACTCGTATAGTTTGAGTCAGTAACGCCCAGAGTATGAATCGCCCCCTACTGGTGACGTTGAACTGAAAACCTGAAAGAATTGTGATTCTACAACGGTCGGTACAGGGGGCTTATTACTGTCGTTTCAAAATCTTAAAATTGGACTCTCGCCGTCCGTCTCACTCATCTCTCCTTTGTGAACCGCACACATAATGCATTCATGTTTTGCAGTTTTTAATCAGAGAAAACTTTCTCTGCTTAAAAACTGAATAAGTCAAACCCTGGTCTACTCGGATTTTGGCTTTAACTTTCAGTTACATTAAAATTGGTTCCGAAGTGGCATTGTAGAAATCATCATTCGGTTGTGTTTATGAATTCACTGGGTATCATTACATATAAAAGTATAGAATTCTAATAGCCTAATATAGCTTTCATTACTTTACGTGACTGCAGAATATGTCACTGTGTACTTTTGTGAAACATTTGTTATTCTTGGGAAAAAGTGATGATTCTGAAATAGCTCAATTCATAATTTCTAAGAATTATTGGAAAGTGAGTTGTGTTTTGGGCCTCAGAACCCCTTCTTTCAAAAACAACGTATAGACTACTTGCATATCTACATGTCTTACTTATATATGACCTTGAACATACTGTAAATTATTGTAAAATGTCACCTTATAGTGCCTCAGGAAAATAATGACATGCCCTCTTATGACATGCCCTCTGCTTATAATAAAAAAGTGTGTTGTGATATATAATTCTAATGAAACCAATAGCTTTGATTTAGGCCAGGCTACGTAGAGTGGGCTTGTAGCTAGCTCTCAGCCAATCAAAGGATATGTATTTCGGATAGGCTACGCAGCCAATCACAGGACACGTATTTCGGGCAGGCTACGTAGTGTGGGCTTCTAGCTAGCTCTCAGCCAATCAAAGGATATGTATTTCGGATAGGCTACGCAGCCAATCAAAGGACACGTATTTTGGGCAGGCTATGTAGTGTGGGCTTCTAGCTAGCTCTCAGTCAATCAAATGACACGTATTTCGGCCAGGCTACGTAGTGTGGGCTTCTAGCTAGCTCTCAGTCAATCAAGTAACATGTATTTAGGGCAGGCTACGTAGTGTGGGCTTCTAGCTAAATCTCAAGCAAATCAAATGACACGTATTTAGGGTAGGCTGCATAGTGTGGGCTTCTAGCTAGCGCTCAGCCAATCAAAGGACACATATTTAGAGTAGGCTGTGTAGTGTGGGCTTCTAGCTAGCTCTTAACCAATCAATGGACACGTATTTAGAGCAGGCTATGTACTGTAGTGTGCCCTTCTAGCTAGCTCTCCGCCAATCAAAGGACATGTGTTTAGGGTAGGGAGCATGACATGAATGTGTCACAGCCTATTATTTTTATTTGACAGTGACTGTAACCGCACCCCCGGAATAATACCCTTCGTAATGCTGTGTGCTTACATCCCCGTGCACTTTCATCCTCATGCACTCTTCTCCCTGTGCACTACCCCCCATGCACTGTCACCACATAACAGTTGCCTGATAGACAGCATTTCTTAAGTCATAGTTTGGAGACAACTATTGCGTGGCTCCCAAGTTCACATTTTCCAGAAGTGTTGTTTCCATCACACCTGTTGGGATTTTCTTTTACATAGTGTTACTCTTACTCTCAAAAACATTGTGGCTGGAAAAAAGGTTATACTTGAGTGGTGGCTTAAGAGGAGAAACAGGGGAACGAGAGGGAAGGAGAGGGGGACGCGGAAGAAATTGGGCGAGTTGGTAGAGAAAGAAAGAGTTCAAGAGAGGGGCAGGAGAGGGGAGGAACACGGGAAGGCTGAGGTGAGGGGGGAGGATGTTGGTTGAGAGAGGAAAAGTGAGAGGGGACAGTGAGTAGGTTTGAGGGATGAGAGTAGAGAGCAGAGAGAGAGAGAGAGTCATGGGAGGAGACAAAAGAACTGTGTGATAGCTCAACTGTTGACACTGTTGATGGATAGACAGAGGACAAAGAGAGAGAGAAAAAGACAGAGAGGATGAAACAGAGAGATAGACAGATACTGAGCAGGGAAAAAGTGTTAGGTGGTAGATACAGTCTTTTTGACGATGTTGAAGGGCTGCTTTAATGCCGCCCTGTTTTCCATTTCACCATGGTGACCAACTGACTGCTGTTGATATGACTCATCTCTCCGTGTCACTCGTTTTATCTCTTTATTTCTCTCGCTCTGCCTCTCTCCTTTTTTCGCTATGCACCCCGTCTCCCTCTCTCTTTCTGTCTTTCCATTTGTGAGGGTGTCATTTTCTCAGCCATTACTTCGACCTACCTGAGCTCTTACAAATGAAAGCCACAAAATGGCAGCAGAAACCCAGCTGCATATGAGCACCTGCTAACAACCACATAATACCTGGCCGTTGATTTTTCTCCCTCACTTTCCTCATTTTGTGTAGTCACGGTAACGGTGTCACGCCGAGATGGGTTGGACGGTTCCAAACAAGGGAACGACATGCGTTACTAACGACAACGTTTTCCCAGGTGTATTACCGTCCTACACACCGGTGTCATTAACTAATAACGTCTAATTTATGGTTAATAATCCACAACCGTATTCCTACACCGCTCGTCCTCCTGCTGCGCAGTCAGATGTGCCGTCTGTTTATGAGGGAGGGTGCCATTGGGGAATAAGACGGACAGACAGATGCGTGGGCCAGCAGGAAGACGGGACGGACGGACGGACGGACTCATCGACGATCAGCTGCTCTACTGGGGACAGTATACACTATACATCCAATTGATGAAGACAGCTTTGTCGTCAGCTTCAAAGTCGACCTAGCACGAGGTAGCGGGAGGAGAAAAAACAAACCACTTTCTATCATCTAACAGTATATGAAAATACCAAACGATAAGTTAAATAAAATAAAATGTATTTATATTTAACAATGTGCCACTTCATATCGGTCTCCAGCTTATTTTTCACGGTTGAATCATCCAGTCTCAAGTGAAACCCTATTCCATGTATGTGTGTGTCTTTCGTCTGGCCCACAGAGAATAAAGCCTTATATGGGTAATAGAATGCCAATTGGGATGCTCTTGCTGTCATTCGTCTCAAATCAGAATACTTCTGACATAGAAAGACAACTTTGTGAATATGAGCTCTTGCTGTCTCTCTCTCTCTCTCACTCTGCTTTCACTCTGCTCTCTCATTATTTCTCTGTCTCTTTACAGCCCTTTTGGATGTGACACAGAGATACAGAAAGACACTTTAAAAAAAACAAACAGCGAGAGGAAAAAATGTACTGTATCCTAAACTGCAGCTAACGAAGGAAAACGCCAAATTTTGCCACATGAATGACAGAGACGTTCGTAAAGATCTGGTATGAGTTAGATTTTAATACGTTTTCTGACAGGACTATACCAATCAGATATGATTCAATGTTAGACATGGGTTTACCCAAGAACAAACAAAACTAAGATATGCGATTCCGATCCTTAGGGTTGGTAATTCTTGTCCCTATCCAGAATCCTTAACCCTATTCAGAGGTATAAAGAACCGCGTCTCTGTTGGCCTTTCAGAGTTCTGACCTTCCAGATAGGAGTTGATCACCGACTCTGTCCATTATTCAGAGCTTGAAACTAAAGTTAGTGAGTACGATTAACAAAACAGTAAATACCTGATTTCAGCGTCTTTGCTGTCTGTTCCTATGCGTGTTTTCATTTAATACTTTGAAAATGGACAATCTCTGTC
This sequence comes from Esox masquinongy, assembly GCA_016801175.1. Lineage (NCBI taxonomy): Eukaryota > Metazoa > Chordata > Actinopteri > Esociformes > Esocidae > Esox > Esox masquinongy. The sequence goes on from JACXGI010002217.1 coordinate 8,648, forward strand.
CTGCTGAAAGGAAAGATCCAGGGTAGATTTTGAAAAAAACAAAATCACTGTAGTAGAAGGCACAATAATCAAAACGTCAACATCCCGTTGCTGCGACGAAGCAAGCATTGGATATCACAAAAGTGGGGAGTAAAACAGTTAACAGTAAATAAAAGAGTTAACTAAATAAATAATTCTAATACATTCAAAAATGTCAGCGTAAATAAGGTGAAACATCTAAACATCAATGGTTTATTATGTTAAATTGACGGTAGTACTTATTGGGACTCACATATGTTTATTATTGTTATCTAACCTAATTATCTAACTGCTCTCACCCTCTCTATTTTCACTTTCACCTCTAAACCTGTCTCTCTCACGCTCTCTTCTCACTCTCTCTCTCCATCTCTTCCTCTGTCTCTCTCACGCTCTCTTCTCACTCTCTCTCTCCATCTCTTCCTCTGTCTCTCTCACGCTCTCTTCTCACTCTCTCTCTCCATCTCTTCCTCTGTCTCTCTCACGCTCTCTTCTCACTCTCTCTCTCCATCTCTTCCTCTGTCTCTCTCATGCTCTCTTCTCACTCTCTCTCTCCATCTCTTCCTCTGTCTCTCTCACGCTCTCTTCTCACTCTCTCCATCTCTTCCTCTGTCTCTCTCACGCTCTCTTCTCACTCTCTCTCTCCATCTCTTCCTCTGTCTCTCTCACGCTCTCTTCTCACTCTCTCTCTCCATCTCTTCTCACTCTCTCTCTCCATCTCTCAAACTATCTTCCTATTCAGTCTCCCTCCCTCTCACCATCTATTCTTTATTTCTCACCCTCTGTCTTGCTTACCCTCTCTTCTCACGCTCTCGCTACCTGTCTCTCAGTGTCAAGCTTTTCACTTTCTCTTCCGCTCTCTCTCCTTCTCTCTCTTTCTACCTTTCCCTCTTTTCTACCTTTCTCTCTCCCTGTCTCTGTCTCTATCCCTCTACCCCCTGCCTCCGACAGATAGGAAACTGTTGTAGGAGAGCAAACTGCCATGGCTTTTCTTCTCAAGTGGCTTCTTAACACCAGAATAGTGGCACTTAAAAATGTTTTTGTCAATTTGTCAAATGCCAATTTATTTAATTTCATAATAAACCATATTAGAGCGTGCCTATATAAAACAACAACTTGAAAATTGTGTGATTCATTTCTTTTAAATGTGCAAAATATTTAAAAGAAAGTGTTTTTAACTTAGAATACATAAATGCCAAAAGGACAAAAAGCAAATTCATAACGCTAATTGAATTACTGATATTACTAAAATGGAAATAGGAAAAACAAAAGGATATTAAATATTATCATGGTACTAACAACAGCTTATAACACACAAAAAATAATATTTTATATGTGTAGATGAGCAAGCTCCCTCTGGAATATTTTTTTTGTTTCCTGACATCACTGAATTCATGTGTACATAGAGGGCCAAACAAATCTAGATTTAGTAATTCAATAGTACATTATTTTATTGTTTATTGTAAATATGGAAACTATTTTCTAAATTAAGTTTTGTGATTCATATATTTTCTCAAAGTCAAATGGTGAATTTGCTGATCTGCAATTATTCAATTATTTATTAATATTAATTGTTTGGCCAACCATAACCATAACCACTTCTGACTCATCTGATCAAAGTTTTTCCTGGAGTCTTTAAAAATCTAACCTGTTGAACTCAGATTTCAAGTGTGACTAGTACTGTTACCTAATGTTATCTGTCTTGAAAGATGTATTGACGCATTTGCAAGTCTAAGCTAGCAAAATAACAACATCACAACTGAAGTGAACTACAGGTACATTGGCTACGATTGGACATCAACGTTATTCACAAGGAAAGCACAACCAAAATCCCAAGACCTGCAAGCACTGAGAAATGGCTACACAACATAAACAAGATTAGATTAGATTCAACTTTATTGCCATTGAACAGTATGAGGGAATGCAGTTAGCATCCAAACAGAAGTGCAAATAGAACAGGGCAGAAAATTTACAAGTATTAAGTAAAGTGTATGTTACAATTGGAATGTATAGATGCACAGTGAAGGCAAGTACAGTGCAAAATGGCAATTCTAAATGAGCAATGACAGCACATAGGGAAGGGCAGAAAATGTACACATTCATTAAGTATATACACAAGTATTAAGTATATGCGGGTGGGAATGAATAGTTGTGCGATGAGGCAAATGCAAGTACAAATGGCAATTCTGACTGTGCAGCTGAGCAAGTTGGAGGTGTAAGGTAGTCTGGGCAACTGAAATGCAGGGATAGTAGCAATGAGGTTCCTGAGGTAGACATGTAGTACAAGGGAGTAGTACAACAAGGTCTCTGAGAGGCGGTACTAAGCGGTGGGGTCTGGTTAGTGATGGGATGGGTCACAGAGTTCAGCAGGGTTACAGTAGATTGGAAGAAGCTGTTTCTGCGCCTGCTGGTCCACCGGTTGTAGGGCCTTCCGGTCGGCCACGGACCATCCGCCAAACCACGCTGTGGCACTGTTCGTCAAAATGCTCTCTGTTTATTATGGATTTTCAGTTGGCAAAACGCTGCATGAATTGACACTTGCATTTGGGAAATATCTGGCTGTCAGTGATTTTATCTCCAGTTATATCAATAACTTGTCACTTTCTCCTTTGAATCCCTTTTCTCCTTCATCTTTCTCCTTTTATCAGTGCGAGTTTGGGCGCTGTCTTCCTCTCCCTGTGACTTTGTAAACAAGGTTGAACTGCATTAGTGTAATGAGATAGGTCCTGTAAGAGATCTCCTAATATCTTTCTATAATTAAGGTAAAGAGTTAATTGTTGTAGCTTCCCTGGGACTGTTGCTGTGTTGTTACAGCGAGCTAACGACCGTTTATTATATAACACACAAAGTTTTCACACACACACACATGCAAGCGGGTTAGTTTTACTATCAGAGTACCAGCAATTAAAAACCATTCTCCTTTCCCCCCTAACCTTAACATCAATTACCTAACCTTTATGGCTAAGCTTAACCTAACCTAAACTCCTAAACATAACTCTTGGGGCCGGTTTCGCAGACACAGTTTAAGCCTAGCCTAGGACTAAAAAAACAAGCTCAATGGAGTTTTTTAGTCCTAGACTAGGCTTAATCCGTGTCCATGAAACTGGCCAATAATCCCTAGACACAAACCTAATAAAACAGGAACTCAATGAAACACATTTGTTTTTCTATCCTTATGGGGTGAGTATAACCAGAAATCCATTTTTCTCAACCTAAATATGCTAGCCCTAACACCTAACCCAACAATTAACCCATAATGCCTACCTAAAAGTTATCCCAATGCTAACACTAACCCAAATTAAAAGTTGTACACTAAACATTTTCCACAGTGGGGACTGGCTATAAAACCTTCTGGGAACTGATTTGTGAGGTTTTACGATATTTGTGGGGGCCTTTTGACCATTTAATCTGGATCAAACCTACAAATGTATTTTTCTATCCTTGTGGGGTCCTAACCCCGACCCTGAAATCCATGTTCCCTATTCCCTAACCCTTACCTCTACCTTAATAACCTTTCAGTAATAAACTTTTATGCCTAATCTTATCCAGCCCACAGCTTTAAGCAAGCCCAATTCTAACACTATGCCCAGATGTTTTTTTCTAAACCTAATCCCAAACCCCCAAATCTCTATATTCATTCATCCTCATCTCATCTCTGTTGGCCGTAACGATTTCACATCATGATGTTAGCAGCAGCTCAGCTCTACTGGACTATTCCCTGTACAGCTGCCTCCCACCGGGACCTAGTCGGGGGAGGTGTATGAAGGCCCATGTTTTATTTAATAACACATCCTCCAGGGCCCTGGACACATATTTTGCCCAGAATCTTTGACGTACCCACAGGCGGCCTCAGACCCCTGTATGAATACCCCTACAATACAGCATTTCAGACTAAAAATAAAATACTGCATCCCTCCTAATGTGATGAGTAGGCTCAACATACAGTAACATTAGTTACTACAGCTGAGAGTTCCTCCCAAACAATGTGGCGCAACTGAGCTTGTTAACATGCCATAGAAATTAACAATATAAAAATGCAGCGTCTCTAAATAACGGGGTAGGAAAACCAAACACTGCGGTACTGTACTGTTGCTGGCCCAAGATGTTTTTCTTCTGTCGCATCAAGTCACGCCACACGCAAAAGTTGCAGAGTTTGTCAGGAGACTGTGAGATGGCAACTACTGCATCAGCTGCACTGCCATATTTGTACACCTGCCCGTCTGCATGTCTGTCTGTCTTTCCAACCTCCCTCCTGCCTGGCTAGCCTGCTTGCCTTTCTGTCTGTCTCTTATTCCTTCTTTCTGTCTTTCCGTCCATCCAACTGTCCGCCCACCCACCGCTGCGATGTTGTTTCCAGGAAGAATCAAAACCAGAATGCACTCTGGTAGCTAGATCTGAACACGCAGTTCTGACAACAGCACAATGGCCCAGGGGCTGGGGGAGGGCCAGAGGCGTGGAATCGCTGGAGACTTGGAGGGGAAGGAAGGCAGCACTAGTTTCTCTCTTTTCTGACCCTTTTCATTACTTCTGCTGTGAAGATATTACAACATTACAGCCTCTCTCTCACACACACACAAGTAAATACACAAAAACACACACAAGAACACACACACACACAGTTGTGTATTGCTATCCTTGTGAGGACCACAAAACAAAATAAAAAATACATGTTCCCTAATGCTAACCCTAACCTTAACCTCTATTATATTAAGTGTCATTACATACTGTCAGGGCAGCATCGATTTTTCTTCACATCCTGTGAGTTTTTTTACTTTGAAAAGGTGTTCAGTGGAAAAGGCATTAGTTTTACATGAAAACCCAGAAGCTGTCCTTGTTACCACTGGTGTCTGGGAAACCCCTGCAGCCACCGGGGGCCCCCAGACCCCAAAGGCCCCGCCCTGCATAGCAAAAAATAAGCTAGGCCTGTATAACAAAACAAAAAAGCAAAAAACATTGAGGGCAAGAAAACTCCAAATCTTCAGATCCCCTGAAGTTCGACTGCCAGGTAATGGAAGCCCGTGAAGTAGGCTACGTAACAGATCTTCCTCCTCCTTCCAGGCGAAAAGGGGGCGAAATAGTCTCAAAGTCCCTGAATCTGACAACATTGGCCATTGCGTAGCTTACATGCATTACGCCATTAAGCTGTCTTCAAAATTGCTAATCATTACGTTTTGATAGATGACGGTAGACATTAGTGCGCTTTTGAGCACATAAGCATTTTTTTTTTACCAATGTCTACCGAAGCGGTGCTCAGAAGCACACCATAGTTTGGTCTGAACAAGCTCGCATAAAACACCCAAAGATTACATCCTTATTTAGACAAGCCAGAGAGGAAGCTATCATCAGAACCTCGACTGCTGAAACACAGCCGCCGCCGGTAGCTAGCAGCAGCACGTCTTCACCAGTAGCAGCCTTCCCAACGCGACATCAGTGTTAATTTTGTCAACAAAAATAGCGATGAAAATATTTGTTAAATACCTATTTTCAGTGGCAGTTGACGATAACTGACTAAACAGAAAAAAACAAAAATGAAACGAAAAATACTTTTAATTTTGGTAGACAAAAACAAGACTAGACAAAACTATCTTTGTGAAAATAGTCAAATATAACTACGATAGTTGGATAGGAGGATTTTGGATAGAGAAGTTCTCGGTGTTTTTTTCATGATGCACTTTCAGATGTCATCAAAACACACCTGAAAGCGCATAATCACAATATATACGCAAAGGCAAAGACCATGGTGTGGTGTCTGGAGACGTGGGTGTAATTTATTAACTCTAAAAACGTTTTTGAATCTTCTGTTCTCCCCTCGTTCTTACATTTCAGACTGATATTTACATCCATGTCAATTAAACTGCTTGAACAGTAACGGGTGTGCAATACGCATTTTCCACTCGCTAATTACATTTCGGAAATTTCATGCTTCCATACTGTGCACAACGCTGCGCTTAAAATTTTAATAAATAGGCCGAATGGTAGGGAATATAAACATTGTAAGCGAAACATTATGACGTGTCCCATTGGCCTTATTTGATATGGTGATGTGTTCAGGCTACTATAGGTTAATGAGACAATAACTGTGATTGGATTAAAATGTGACTAAAACATAAGGGCATTTTATTGACTAAAATGGATCACTGTTTTTGTCATTTTGATAAAAATTAGAAAAAGTTAACTAGAAAAACATCATTAGTCAAATGATATAAATGTGTCTAAAACTGAAAGATATTTTAATCAAAATTACTAAAACAAGACAAAATCAAAAACACAGGTGCCAAAATCAATTGACTATATAGCGCTGTCCTTTGTGTTGAACAATGATCAATAGGCTATATAGCACCGTCTGTTAATTGTGCAGACACGTTTGTGCTTTTGTAATTGAAACTTTTTTTATTTCTCTCTTTTCCATGACTGAATATGTATAAAGGTAGACAGCCATCAGTCTATTGACATAGGAGGCAGTGGTATAAACTAATAGATGGAGATTTTGAGGAGTTACATTTTGAGGGGTTACGGGGAGGGACCTCGGGCTCCGACCTTGCGGGGAGGTCTCAGCGATCCCGACGTCACAGGTCCTTGTGGATTTTAATTGAGTCCATCAAAAGGAATAATACTGGCAGATTATATGAGGTTTTTCGAGGGTGAGATACTGGTATTTTATATGGATATTTTATGGCTTTCAAGAGTAATAAAGGTAGTTTATATGGCTTTCAGAGGGAGTGATACAGGTAGTTTATATGGCTTTCAGAGGGAGTGATATAGGTAGTTTTTATGGCTTTCAGAGAGAGTGATACAGGTAGTTTATATGGCTTTCAGAGGGAGTGTTACAGGTAGTTTATATGGCTTTCTGAGGGAGTGTTACGGGTAGTTTATATGGCTTTCAGAGGGAGTGATACAGGTAGTTTATATGGCTTTCAGAGGGAGTGTTACAGGTAGTTTATATGGCTTTCAGAGGGAGTGATACAGGTAGTTTATATGGCTTTCAGAGGGAGTGTTACAGGTAGTTTATATGGCTTTCAGAGGGAGTGATACAGGTAGTTTATATGGCTTTCAGAGAAAGTGATACAGGTAGTTTATATGGCTTTCAGAGGGAGTGATACAGGTAGTTTATATGGCTTTCAGAGGGAGTGATTCAGATCGTTTATATGGCTTTCAGGAATGATACAGGTAGTTTATATGGCTTTCAGAGGGAGGGATGATGGTAGTTTATAGGATGGAGCAGAATGAAGTGTTTAAGTGTTTAAAAAACATATTGAAGAACTTTGACCCTAACCTGACAATCAGTTGAACTTTTTAATAATGTTTTCCCACGAGTCATATAACACATCAGTGTTGAGCTTTTTGGTCCAATAATAATAGATTCATGCATATTATGTTTGGACAAATGAAGTCTGACTTTTTAATTGGAAATTAAAAAGTGAAGAATGTCACTTCCAAGCCTGCCGTGCCAGTGGAATCCAACGCCCTCTCTCCCTCATTTGTCACAATGTGCCAGTGGAATCCAATGCCCTCGCTCCCTCATTCGTGCCAGTGGAATCCAACGCCCTCTCTCCCCAATTTGTCACGTTGTGCCAGTGGAATCCAACGCCCTCTTTCCCTCATTCGTCAAGTTGTGCCAGTGGAATCCAACGCCCTCTCTCCCTCATTCGTCACGTTGTGCCAGTGGAATCCAACGCCCTCTCTCCCTCATTCGTCACGTTGTGCCAGTGGAATCCAACGCCCTCTCTCCCTCATTCGTCACGTTGTGCCAGTGGAATCCAACGCCCTCTCTCCCTCATTCGTCAAGTTGTGCCAGTGGAATCCAACGCCCTCTCTCCCTCATTCGTCACGTTGTGCCAGTGGAATCCAACGCCCTCTCACCCCCATTTGGATCATGGACACCTGTTTGTTGTTATTGCTCTATTTAAGTTCCTCCTTTCCCAGTGTATCTTGTTCGTCTTTGTTGGGTGTATGCCTTATGTTTCGGTTGTTCTGTCTTGTATAGTTGTGCAGTGTTTCTTTTGTTACAGTTCAAGTTCTTTTATTAAATGTCCCCGTTCTCCCTGCACATGTGTCCTGCCTCCTCAACCATGACAAAGAAGCATTTTTGAAACGTTGAATACATATTTACATGTCCTGCTCTTTGGGAAAGTGATCTGCGCAACCGAATGATAACATACATCTGTGATGATAGTCAAGACACCAGGAGAAGAGAGGGGAGGAGAGAAGTGGGGAAAGGAGGTGTTTGGAAAGAAGGGAGAGAAAATGAGAGGTACGGAGAAGGGAGGAGATGAAAAAGTAGAGGGGAGAGGTACAGGAGAGAAGAGAGTAGGGGTGAAGTGCAGGAGAGGAGGTGCGAATAAGGGGAGAGGAAGTACATGGAGAAGAGAAGGGCGGAAAGAAGGGGAAGAGGAGGGGAAGAGGAGGGGAAGAGGAGGGGAGGACAGAAGTGGGTTTGGAAGAGTTGTTTGAGAAGAAGGGAAGAAAAAGTAGAGGAGAGGAGAATGGAGGATACAAGAAGCAGGGGGGAGGGGTACAGGAGTGGAGAGGAGGGGAGAAGAGAGGAGCAGAGATGTACAGGAAAGCACAAGAGAGGAGGGGTGAGGTAAAGGAGAGGAAAGACGAGAGAAAAGAAGGGGAAGAGGGGAGAGGTACAGGAGATGAGTAGGAGGGGAGAGGAGGGGGAAGGAGAGAGGCGGGAAACGAGAGGAGGAGAGGATGGTCTGCTTACCAGAGAAATGGTGACAGCATCGGAGATGTCTGTGCGTGGCTGTCAGAGGAGATGGGAAAGCAGCGGTAGAAGGCTAACATAACGGATGACATGGTGGCTGGGAGGTAGACTGCCTCTCTACTATACATTCATAATAGATAGACGCCTTTATGTTAGGGTGATGTGAGGCTGTCACGGTGTGTGAAGCTGTGAACATCAAAAGACTTCTGGAGGTGGTTAGTCTGTCTACCCAGGAACTGAGGGAGTGTTTGTGTGATAAAGGACATGACTGGATGACAGGACAAAGAACGGCTACACGAGAATCACCCTTTGCCGAGTCCCCACGAGCGAAAGCTCCGGCGCTTAATGAGGAAATGGATCAAGACTGTGACGCCGCTTGTGTTTTTGGGGGTTAATATTGACAAGGCAACGCCTCGTAACTCCTCCTCCACATATACTGTGTTGGTCGGACAGTGCATTAGCGAACCTTCCCCCCACGGTCATTTCTCTTCTCGTTCAGACCAGTATGTGGGGGATCTAGTTCTGTGCATTTCAACGCCCACTACCTCACATCACACATGGATGGACAAGAAAAGGCAGACCAACACAAGCAGAGAGAAAGAGAGAGTGACATATGGACAAAACAATGCAGATGGACATACGGACGAATTGTTGTACCTACGCCATGCGGGCCCAATTTTATAAATCATTTCCCCTTTCATAACCATCGAGATGAACGCCACGCCACATAGATCAGACTATGTTCAAAGAGACTAAGATGTACGCCTCGTAACGCCCCACAGAAAAGTCATCAGATACGACAGCATAAGCCTAAACGATAACCTTCACAAGGCAGGGGCCCTGAGTAAATGTCACAGCCTGCTATCTTCTGTTTGCTCAGAGGAACCAACGTGGCTTTCTGTTCTACCTGAACCAAATGGGAACGGAGTCTTTGGAAAGAAATAATGTTTAAATTCACAGACAGAGCTGTTCTATTTCTCTGAGTTAAATTAAACCATTGCAATGTTTCACCCAGACATCACAAACCAGGGCAAGGTTAATAACTGAAACACCATGTAGAGTGTTTGTGTAATGTGTGTGTGTGTTTGAGTGGGTGTGTGTGGTATACTGTAGTTAGTGTTATGTATACAATCCAGTTGTGAACATCCTACATTCTAAAAAGAAAAGTTTCCAAAGGATCCTTTAGGTAGAGGTTCTTCTGAAGGATCCTTTAGGTAGGGGTTCTTCTGAAGGATTCTTTGAGTAGAGGTTCTTCTGAAAGATTCTTTAGGTATGGGTTCTTCCAAAAGATTATTTAGGTAGAGGTTCTTCTGAAGGATCCTTTAGGTAGAGTTTCTTCTGAAGGATTCTTTTGGTAGAGGTTCTTCTCAAAGATCCTTTAGGTAGAGTTTCTTCTCCCTCCTCCAGTTGGTCTCTCCTCTTCTCCAATATCCTTCAATTTCCTCTCTAATCCCTCGCTTCTTCCCTCCCTCATCCCATTCATCTTTCCTCCCCTTCCTTCATCCCTATTCTCCTTCCATCCCTCATCCTCCTTCACCCCTCTCTCTTGTTATTATATCTATGAGTGAGTACAGACAAACACATACACACATTTAGACATACACAAGCAGACAAATACATATACACACGCACACATTTACACACACACGTTTATACATACACATACACACAAATGTACACACACACACATTTAACCATGCAAACACACACACACACACACACACACAAACAACAAGATGGGTCTGTAATGGATAGCAGATGTCTTCCAGGCTCGTGACCAGTACCAACATTTTATATTTTTCATCATGCTGCTCCTTGATTTTTTTATTTACATTTTTACTCTATTTTTCTCCACACTTTCATGATATCCAGTTTATGATTACGACCCTTCTTGATCGCAGCAGCTCTCGGTGTCTCTGTGACCGGCGGAGTTCTGACGGTGTGTCTGTGACCGGCGGAGTTCTGACGGTGTGTCTGTGACTGGCGGAGTTCTGACGGTGTCTCTGTGACCGGCGGAGTTCTGACGGTGTGTCTGTGACCGGCGGAGTTCTGACGGTGTGTCTGTGACCGGCGGAGTTCTGACGGTGTGTCTGTGACCGGCGGAGTTCTGACGGTGTGTCTGTGACCGGCGGAGTTCTGACGGTGTGTCTGTGACCGGCGGAGTTCTGACGGTGTGTCTGCGACCGGCGGAGTTCTGACGGTGTGTCTGTGACCGGTGGAGTTCTCTTAAATGTACTGCAGTTTTCAGCCAAACAAGTCTTGTCGCCGCTCGTGCCATTGTTCCAGTGTGACCGGTCCTAGATCTGATGCATTACAGCCCCGGGCTTTAGTGACACCTAGGCTGCCACCCAAATGGGACCCTACTCCAAAGGCAACGGTCACATGAGTGCACTATGTAGGCCATGGCACGGCATTTGGGAGTCTGTCCTCCTGTGAGGCAGAGTGGCCATTAGAAGGCTGGTATTTGATACAGACTGACTGTAGTTTAAATGTCATGATGCCCGTTGGTCTAATCTAAACAGTCCTCTCAGAGACAAGCTGGGCTCTGTAGGACTAGAAAGGCCAATGAGTCATTCTGACACAAAATTAATTTGAAATATTTGATATGTCCCGTGACATTTTCGCTCGTTGGCTTTCCCTACGTGGGCCTACTAAACACATGCGGCGCTAATTTCTATTTCAAAAACGGGTGAGCAGTTTTCGGAGGACATGTCGTTGTTGTGTGACTGTCATAAGTCCTCTCAAAGAGTAACGTACGGGCGATTCGCTTGCATTGTATCGGAAAGAAGAATCAACCCGACATAGTAGAAATGACATCTACGCCACACACACACACACACACACACACACACACACACACACACACACACACACACACACACACACACACACACACACACACACACAGCTGGTGGTAATTCTGCCCTCGTCTAGGCTTCAATTATAATGAAAATTCTTCTCTCTGTGTTCCAGCACTTCGGATTTGAAATGAAACAATGACTATGGGGGCTAAAGTGCAGACTGTCAGCTTTAATATTAAGATATTTTCATCTGTATTGGATTAACCTTTTAGAAATCACAGCACGTTTTATAGATAGTCGCTCCAGTGTAGTCCAGGAAAATATTTGGACCGATTAACATTACATACAGTAAAGTCGTTCCTGGTGCTTGGTTGGTCCTTTTGCGTGCGGTGACAAACTAACCTTAGTGACCCATAACCATCCCCAGACACTTCCTGTTGATACATTACCGGGCCTGCTTTCTTGTCTTCAGCATGTGAAATGCACGCTAAATAAGATTGGGTGACTGACCTGGACAGACAAGAATTTCCCCTTTTGTACCGCCTTAAAAACAAATTGGTAGCTATGGCACCATATCTGGGGTTATTGTCCTGCTGCCTGATGAAGTGTTGTCCAAACGAGTTTGGAGGCGTTTTGTCGTATCAGAGCGGACAAGATATTTCGGGAGCACGACGTCCTGCGCTGACGTCAGCAGACACACCATCGGTGAAGACAGGTGAGCTGGTCCACGTTGCCGCCGTGCCCGTCCAGGCCGTGACAACGTTTCACAGATACTTTGCATTATGGGATGTTCCTTTCTTCTCTCCACCTTACTCAAGGTTAACCTCCATCTCGTTTGTCCACAAGACTTTGTCCCAGAACTCTGTGGACTCCTTACTGTAACCTAGCCCTTCTGTACTTTTCCGGTTTCTTGTGTTGAACACTGTGAAGTTCTGCTATTGTACTTTTCTACACATTTTGCTCTTCAACTCATCTACGCCTCGCTACTGGAGCGTACAGTAAAAGCAAATGTTCTCGTATTGCAATTACAGGGACTGATCTGAATCTAACTGATGTATAAGCATGTAGTTCAACTATTTGGGCTAAACTGAAAAAATATTAACATCTGTTGACCACGATGACAAACATGACAAGTTCAGATTATTTAAGTCACTTGTTTTGCAATTTCCAGATCTTTTGTTAAACATCAGATTCCACAAGACCTTCAATACAATAAACTAATGGCATTTACCAGCAGATGTGTAAGGACACAACAGACACAGTAAAAAAAGACGGAGAGTCTCTACCACAGAAACACAGAACTATTCATAACAAAACATCATGACATCTTGCAGGCGAGGCAATCATCGTCTAGGTTAAAATTTGCCAAACCCGGATTGAACCATTGTCTTAGTGTAAATTAGTGTTCTGTTTTCCTCTTCTTTGTTGGTGGAAAGGTAGACGAGGAGCTTCCAGGGAGCTGTTTAGCATTCCTCAATGCGTGCCAGTTAAACCCATGTCTCAGTAGTGTTAATAGCATAAACTAATACCGTTCACATCAATTATTTACTTCCCCCAGGACCACTCACACAGCCAAGTGGATTTACAATGTAGTTTCTCAATCCCCCTGGAGGACAGCTTCCCTTTCACTCAGCTCCATCAGGTCTCTCCTCCTCTGTCTACACTCCCCCCCTCTTTCTCTCTCTCCTCACTGCCCTCTCACTCCTACCTTTCCTCTCTCTCCCGTCTTTCTCCACTCTCTCCTCTTTCAATTCGCTGTCAGTAAGTAATAAGTAAGAGGTTGTGGCAGTGAGTGAGGGGTCTGTTTTAAGTCAAAATTTTCATCTCAGAATTTGCGCGTGTGTATTCTGCGTGTTTGTCTGAGAGTGAGAGATTCAGAGAAAAAGGCAAAACACCGTGACGTGCAAACACGACAGCGATTTGTGTGACCCATTGCTATGAGAAAAGGGCACCCAGTGGAGCTCAGACAACACTGGATAACCAATATTTATCTGTTGACTCATTTTCACTTGTCATTCATACTTTCCATACAGTAATTTCACATTATCACAACACTTAATCGCTTAATATAACAAATGATTCGTCCTAATCCTTTTCAAACTTTTATACGTTTAGTTTTTCACTGTTCTTTATTATTTTATTGTGTTTTCCTAATGTTCCACTGGCTTTGGCAGGATAAACACACTTCTACCATGCCAGTGAAGACACTTGGAATGTAATAAATATATATGTATAAATGTATACACCCCTACAGCACAAGGCCTGAAGCAGAGCCTGAACCGTGGAGGCAAGCTGCTGAAAATACATCCAAAAATATATCCACTATCTATTCCCTGTGACGATATAGATCACAGGGAATAAAACAAAAGGTCACAATTGGTTTGAAAAAATCAGAGTATGGCAAGCACTACAATTACTGAGGTTTTCATAAATAAGCTAAATTGGACACCTAGCCTAAACGAGTCAGTGAATTAACCGAGAAAGCACTCTGGGCATTCTACAACATTAAAAACGCATTCATATTTCTGCCCATTTAAATACGATTCATTTAATTAGTCTTTTAAACAATTGCATTTTTCAATAAGTTGCGGGGTATACTTGCAAAACATTCAACTCACTCAATGGGACAAGCACCCCTTTGAAATCCTGCATGTAGAGTTCTGTAAGAATTATTTATTATTTATTTATTAATAAATTTGAGATAATGCTATAATATATTATTGAGATTATCCCACATGTCCTGAGGGAATCTGCCAGCAATGCATGCTGGGAAGAATTAGGTCAACATCCAATAATAATAATATTTGAAAAAAAGCAATGCAGCTTAGGAAACGTCTCATATTATCAGACTGGGCGTTTTGTAAAAGCACTTGGTGCCAACTACTGATGTAAAAAGGGCTTTATGAATACATTTGATTGATTGATGATTGATTGATCACCAAGCCCTGTAATGCTAAGAGCTGAGCAAATAAAATGTGTCCCCTCACATGGGGACTCACATTCATCTGGTCCCGGCACTGACTTCACAACCCTGCTCTAATAACATCACTACGGACCCAGGACAAGTAACCAATCATCAGAATTGACCCAAACACAACACAGTCAAAACAAAATAACTTAACCTATTGGAAACCACAAACACAAGCACAAGCAAATGCACTGCTATTTTTCCTTGAATCAATGGTTCAACATAAGTCACAATTTTTACCAGTACCGTCATAAGGGTCGAATCCACACACCATGCCTCCGTACGGCTCCTTGTGGCTCCAGCAGTCACAGTTGCAGGACCTCTGCTTGACACACCATGCTTCCTGCCTGCTACTGGCTGCGTACGGCTCCTTGTGGCTCCAACAGTCACAGTTGCAGGACCTCTGCTTGACACACCATGCTTCCTGCCTGCTACTGGCTGCGTACGGCTCCTTGTGGCTCCAACAGTCACAGTTGCAGGACCTCTGCTTGACACACCATGCTTCCTGCCTGACAGCCGCTGGAAGAAACACCTGGACCTGCTCCACGGGTGGTGACTGACGTCTCACCTTTCCCCTTGGCCTCTGTTGACTTCCTGTCTCCGCCTTTCTCCCACTTTCTCCCCCGTGTCTCACTTTGTCACCCTCCCATGGGCATGTGCGCATAGCCAGCTGTGGTCTGGGACTGGGGGAGGGATGAAGCATGACACCTGGGTTTGGGTCTTCTTCCAGTCTAGACATCTTGACACACCTGTAGAGTCGGCTGTCTGTCTGGAGGGAGGGAGAAGGGGTGAGGTGGGTGAAGGGGTGGGGGGGCATTGCCATCTGCTCCATAAAGCCCTGTGCCAAACTAGAATGTTGCTATGGGGACTTCATAGCCCAGCGTTTAGAATCGGTTAACAGAGCGCCACTCCACACATATCCACGCCTACAAGCACAACGACACAGACGCCCACACACAGACAACGACGCACTCACACGCACAAAGACACGCCCAGACGCACAAAGACACGCCCAGACGCACAAAGACACGCCCACACACACAAAGACACGTTCACACACACACACACACACACAAACACACACACACACACACACACACACACACACACATAAAGATATGCCCATATGCACAAAGACACTCCCACAAACACAAAGACACATAGACACACACAAAGACACGTACACACACATACACAAAGACATGCCCACATACACACAAAGACACGCCCATACACACAAAGACGCGTACACACACAAAAAAACACACACACACACACACAAAGACATGCCCACACACACAAAAACACGCCCACACAAAAAGATAGGCCCACACAGAAAGACATGCCCACACACACAAAGACACAGACACACATAGAAAACAAGTAAATACACAGAAAAATACATACACATACAAAGACACACAGACCCCTGCACACACACACACACACACACACACACACACAAAGACACGGACCACCGCACACAAACTAAGACATGGACGCCCACACACACACAATTCTCCTTTCTGAGCTGATTAATGTGTTTGTTTTTCCAATTAACATCTGCTGGCCGGTTTCCCCATAACTCCCCCCTAATCCCTGGCTATGAAGGGATGGAAGGACGGAGGAAAGGAGAGGTGGTATAATGAGGGGGGTGGAGGAGAAGTTAAACTTGAGAATAGTAATAAACAAGCACCTCAAAGGCTAAACACCATCCGGCTTGTCTGGAGGATCGGGAGCGCTGCTGTGCTAAGCAGGACGATATGAAGGAACTTGTTTGCTTAGTTAATTAAATATGCAAAATTACGTGCATTCACGTGAACATTTAATTGAATACGCAGCTGTTACCGCAATACAAGGAGAGGGGTGAGTCCATCACGCTTGAGTCACATTTTTTCGTGTCCTCTGTGGGATTCTGGACCACTCCGCAGCGGTAATATACGCACTTAATAATGGCTCTTCATGGGATAACAAGACTAATGTTAAAGTAATGTAGAGAATTAATGTTTGAGCACGTACCGCGCATTCTTTCCTTAAATTCTGCCGCTCCGCGTGTCGCCATGAGGTGTGACTACACTTGTCAGCGGGTTCGTGCTTCAGCTGAGTGTGCGTGTGTGCGCGCGCGCTACGTGTTCCTATCATGAGACACACGGCATGAGGATACGACACAGGTGCCATTAGTCCACCGTTAATATTTTAACACCCAACTTGGAGGATGTTTACGGAGCTCTCATGAGGCTGTGTATCAGCTCTCTCTGGCCCAGTGCACTCAAACATCCTGGCTGAGGCATCCACCGCACCACTTTACACACGTGGTGCATTGCTCTCTTCTGCCATGACGGGATATGGAGGCAAACAGGCAATTGCTGTATTCCTTTTATCCCTTATTTAGAATTAGTGGATTTAGTACGACTACTTTTTGTTGCTGGACTTTTTGTCAGACAGAATGCACGTGATACGGTGAATCGGGACAGACAGAATGCACGCGATACAGTGAACCGGGACAGACAGAATGCAGGAGATATGGTGAATCGGGACAGACAGAATTCACGCGATACGGTGAATTGGGACAACGTGCCCGTTGTATTTTCTGGGATGGGGGAATTAAATCAATCAACCAATAAGGTGCCGTTTGGCTTGGAACCCCTAGACTGTTAAATGGTCCCGGGTGAATGTACACTGAGCATCCCAAATGACACCCTGTGTCATCGGGCGCTACCCTTAGGGTCCTGGTGAGAAGGGACCTACATGGGAAATAGGGAGTCATTTGGTACTCAGATGCAGTATTATGGAAAGCAGACCTGAGTTCAAATAATCATAGGAAAGTGCTTATGCATAGAACAGAGTTCAGCAGGCAGCATTTCATTTTCCCACAGTCAGAAAGTCCCTATTACTTATTTATCACAGCTTCTATTTGGAAGGTGATTTTTTCACGTTTACGAATATAAAACAGCCATGGGGTGAAGAAGAACGGTACGTGAATGAGTGGCGCACCGCGCATTCCACCTGGCACCTTGTTCCTTATAGAGTAATTATTACATTTGACTGGTTCCCTGGGGAACACAGACGGATCATCAATGGAGGGGAGATGTGCATTCTAAGGGAAAAAATCTGCAGCATAAAAGTTATGGAGAACCTCCCCAGCCGAGGGGGGGGGGGGCTTCCATCGATCATCACATCACATAAACTGGCTCCCTTGAGAGCCAACGACCTCTGTGACCTCTGTTTGCTCAGGTTCAGGTCTTTGTTGAGGAGGCTGAACTCCGTCTCTCTCCGTGTGGACGACGGCAACGAGGTGGACAGGAGAATTGGTGGTGACCTTCGCAGCGTATGTTGTCTCTGTTGTTTACGAGATGCAGCTGTTATTAGACCTTAGGGGTTGCAATTTTACTTTTCGGTCCTTTGCCTGTAGTTGGGTATTTTTGGTGGTCTTATTAACATTTTCATCAGCCCAGTGCCTACAGGAAAGGTGCTAGTCGTCTTGACTCACAATGCCTTGGCACACGCCTTCCATAATAAAACCCACCAGTCGATTATCTCATTCTTATCAGTGGCTATAATTTAAAATATGTTCTGCTATGTGTTAATTTGCTAGCTGAAATGTGACAACATCCACTAAAATATCCTAGCTACTGTATGGTAGATATTACAAACGGGCTTGCTAGTTTAGCTAGCCAAGTCATTGTTGTAGCTTGCTATTATGAAAACTGTATTCATTTGATTTTTTATTCCACACCATAGTGTGACATACAACTATAAACAATAGCCCAAAACTAGGCAAATTTTGAGGCGGGGATCTAACATTCAGGATCTTGCAGCATTTTAAAGAGAGCTGAATATATTGTTTTACAGCCTGTCTCTCTCTCCTGAGTAGAAAACATTGTTTTACAGCCTGTCTCTCTTCTGAGTAGAACATATTGTTTTACGGCCTGTCTCTCTCTCCTGAGTAGAACATTGTTTTACGGCCTGTCTGTCTCTCCTGAGTAGAACATTGTTTTACGGCCTGTCTCTCTCTCCTGAGTAGAACATATTGTTTTCTAATTTCGGACTAAACCAGAAACCACTAGACAATAGGTTTGATGAAAGAACACTTAACCAAGCAACTATCGCCCGGGAATGCAATAGGCCTGTCATTTGTATCTATTTGCCCTCCATCCTTCCATGCATCCCTCCCTCCTTCATCCCTCCCTCACTCTTTTCTCCATCACTCCTTCACCCACACTGCAGTGGAAGGGCAGAATACACTGAGTTCTCCCTAAGAGGCCGTTGCTATGAGTCTGATTGAAACAAATGAGGTCTCTTCTTCTATTTCAGTATCTGTAACTGCATTCACTCTGTCTCCTCTCTCGATTGTTGAAACCAGTCTGGAAAACAGGACCTAATGCATTGGGAATAACGTCCATCTGGACTGAACACATTTCCAGGTCAATGTGAAGGAAAGAAATTCTGCATCAGTCTAACTTTTAAATAACTTTTCATTCTTCTCCCATTACATTTCACCTCTCTGTATGCCTTCATAAATCATCAACCGCGTGTTCATTACCTTGTCTGAATTTGGAAATCCTGAGGACTTTGAAATGCGATGTTGTTCACTGGTATCAACAGATATTTGTTTTTGTTGAAAACCAAAATAAATTGATTGATCCAATTGCAGGGAGTTTGATATCTCTCCATAAAACAGTTTAAGCAGCCCATCTTGCAGAATGCGAACGGTTTAAGTGAATAGAGTGGAAAAGACAACCAACAGCAACCAGCTCTCCATCCAACCATTTCCTGCAGATGAATTATCTGAGGCATAAAACTAGTAACAACCATGCTGATGGAAATCGGATATGTTGGTTCAATTTCATACACGTTGATAGATGCTTAGTTCATTACAAAATGGTGGGATCTTTTAGTGTCTGGAAACACAGTGATTAATGTGGTCCCACAACACTGGGACTGTGTGTACTTTATTAGGCTACAGATTAAATAAATAATGACAAACTTTGCAGGATGGTGAAAGTGCACGTTGATGAGCTGGATTCTCTCTTCCAATAACAATCAAGGGTCCCGTTCTGGTCACACGATGATTGATGCCTTTGTCTTGACAAATATCTTACTACTATCCCTAAAAATCTCAATATGCATTGTGGCCAACCAACACTGTTAGCAAGCTGTTGCAAGAGCCCAGGAGCCAAGACTAGAATGGGCACAACAGTTTTTGTGACAAAACTATCGGTATAGTGGAACAATTAATTGTATTCAGTAAATGAAAACAAGCAAAAAGCACCATTTATGTGGTCTGGATTGTCACAGACTGCTTTTTATCTGGGACACAGAAATCTGTATCCATTTGAATGGAAACCTAGCTAGTGGTGGGGAGATTGTAGGATAACCATATTTTAACTTTTAGCTTTGGTGATTGAGATGAAAAAAGGAAAAAGGTTTGTTGTGAGTTTTTCTCTCTCTGTCTCTTTCCCTCTTTATCTCTGTCTCTCTTTCTAATCACTCTTGTACTGTAAACTTTCTCATCTCTCTCTTTTTTAATCTAATTTTTCTCTTCATTTTCTTTCCATTTTTTTCACACTTTTCTGCGTAGAATCCTTCCAGTGGTTTTGTTTCAGCCTCTGAGTGGTTGAACAAATGACCGTTTGGCGGATGTCTTTTTTTAAAAACACGGATCAAAGATCATTCACCTGAGACACATTGAGTTGCTTCATTTCTTTGAGATCCAAATCAAAAATTAGTTGTAAAAACAATCTTTCAGGCTTGTATCCCATTTGGGCTGAGATTCAAACTATGCTTGTCGCATGAGCCCATTTTTCAGTTCCTCAGGTCCTCGGGTCATGAAACTTATGACTGATGGGTATTCAAGGCTACACTTCTTTAACTTAAACATTATTGGGTCACATAGGCTAAATTTAGACACCTGTAAGACACAAACAGTTTACAGAGCAGTCATGGGAATCACATTATTTATTGATGCCAATAAAATTTCATGGGATGTCCACAGCTGCTCTGGAAGCTGCATGCACTTAATTGGCTGGTTTGACCTGCTACTTTGGACGGGGTAACCACTCGATTGGTCTCTCGCAACCTTCCTGCCCTCCAGGGATTGGCCACAAAATTCAAGATCCTCCCGCTACACGTCAGAGCCATCCCCTCATTGATCGCTAATTGCATCACTCATCTGCTTAGCCTTTGTCAACAACTAGAGGGAACCCCTCCCTCTCCCCACCCAGTTACTGTAGTACACCCAGACACACTCTACTTGTGTTATTAATGTACATTTGTTTGAATCATTCTTTACAAAATGATTGAGTATCACTATGTTCTGGTGGATTTAATTCAGCCAATTACTGTTTGTCCATATTTCAGTTAAGTTTTCGTCTTGTGAACATAATCAGCATCTAATCCGGCATCCTATAACTAAATAAACTGGTTAAACTCTACCATCCGATTAGCTTCCTTCTTACAGGCACACATTTTGTTCCATTCCGTACATACTTTCACTTAATTCTTTTAGCTATTTTTTAACTTAGATGATAGTCTGTCACCAATTAGATGGAAACATAACTAGTGGCAGGTTCATTTGTGGGTGTACATGCCTTTTGTCTTTTAGGTTCAGTGATGGAGAAGTGAACAGGGTAAAAGTGTGTTGTTCTTTCGTCCACTCTCAATTTCCCTCTCTTTCTTTCACGTTCTCGCTCTCTTTCTTTTTTCTCTCGTTCCCATTTCTTTCTTTCCCATTCTTTCCTGTTTTATTTTATGTCTCTTTTATCTATCTTACTGTTTTTTCTCTTTTATGAGAGCAGAACACTTCTCTCATTTCCACAGTTTCTGGTAAGTTCAACAAATGACCGTTTGGCAGACGTCTTTTTTTAAAATCACAGATCAAAGGGAATTCATTAGAGACACGTCGAGTTGCTCTGTGCTTTGAAGGGGGAAAAGAAGCACTAGCTTCTAGAAAAAGGCACTTAACTGTAACTGTACATTTATATATTTTTGTTGATATTATTACACCAGTGACCAAACATTTTTGAGTATTTATTCATGATGGTTTTCACAGATGTTGCAGTTCATTTTAATTTTTTGTAATAAAAATGGTTGTTACTGGTTTCATATTTTCCAGTGCAACGATCCTGTCACTGCAGCAGTGTAGACTGTAATCATCATCATCATCAGTGGGCCTACAGCAAACACTTTGTTCTCTCGCACCGATTAAACTCTTGCCTAGCATTGGACATTTAGCCTATGTTGTATTACAACTCAGCAAGCAGAAGAGTACCACTGGTGGCCAACATTCACACCCAGCTCCCCATAGAAGACGGGTGCACACTGCCCACAAAATGAAATGGAAACCCAACTGCACTTCTTAACCTCCTGCCAAATGTATGATCCCATTATAGACAAATGTTTCCGTAGGATCACATAGACCTGCAAGTAGTCTATGAACACAGTATCTACAAAATACTGTACATCAGTGTGAAATCAAAGCAGCAAGACACATGACCTGTTATCATAATAAAAGTGACACCAGTGGAGCACAAACAACATTGTACACTAATATTTATGTTCCTTTGTTATTCATACCATGAAGTGCCATGACACTGCACCTGGCTAGTAATATAACATTAAAAATGCTGTTTTTTTTGTGTGTAATGTTTTCTAGGAATTCCTGATTATTTTTATCTTCCATGTTTGTAATTTTTTCAACTTATTTTATTTATTGTCCTCATGCTTTGGCAATGTTAACAAAGGTTCCCCATGCCGATAGCAACTTTTAAACTGAATTGAATTGAGAAAGAGACAAAATAGAAAGTGAGAGAAACTGGGAGTGATACACCACACATACAAAACAAATAAAAAAACATTTGAAAAATCCAGCAGAAGTCATTAGTCATCAAGGGACTGACTAACAAACTGACTTAAACCCTCCTGTTACACAGTCCTCTTTGAAAATGTCCAACTGTCGCTCTTCACATCCAGATCAAGCCGAGCCAAGTGAGAGAACACAGATGAGAAACATTTCTTCAGAATGTCTCTGCCTCCGTCAAACCCGTTATAATCCGGATCATTCTCTTAATTTACCGGTTCCTGTCCCCGTCACACACAAAGTAGAAGAGAGGAATAGAGGGCAGGAGAAGAGTGCATGACAGGAGAAAGGAGGGTGGGGGAGAGGAGTAGGGAGTGTTGGGGTGTATGTGGCCATTGGGAGGTGAGGCCTGGCATGGGAGAGTGTGGCCCATGTGTCCGGGAGCACCTACACAGATAATACCTAGCTATCCTGTCCTGGCTGGAATGGAGATATCACCTGGCTGGATTTGAAAACTGCCTGGGAGTCAATCTGTGGAACGGCACAGGCTGGCTTCTGAACACCAGAGATCCACACTCCTGCAGAAGGCTTGCCCTCAGAGGCTGTTGCTATGAGTCTGGATGAAATAAATGAGATCTCTCCTTCTATTTCACTATCTGTTACTGCATTCACTGCTTCTCTCTTGATTGTTGAAACCAGTCTGGAAAACAGGAGCTAATGCGTTGGGAATAATGTCCATCTGGACTGAACACATTTCCAGGTCAGTGAGAAGTACGCAGAAGGAAAGAAATGCTATATCAGTCTGACTTTGAAATTACTTTTTTAAATCTCACTTCATCAATCATGTGTTCATTACCTTGTCTGAATTTGGAAATCCCAAGGACTTTGAAATGCGATGTTGTTTACCGGTGTCAACAGATGTTTGTTTCTGTTGAAAAAAACCAAAATAAATTGATTGATCCAATTGCAGGGACTTTGATATCTCTCCATAAAACAGTTTAAGCAGCCCATCTTGCAGAATGCGAACGGTTTAAGTGAATAGTGTGGAAAAGACAACCAACAGCAACCAGCTCTCCATCCAACCATTTCCTGCAGATGAATTATCTGAGGCATAAAACTAGTAACAACCATGCTGATGGAAATCGGATATGTTGGTTCAATTTCATACACGTTGATAGATGCTTAGTTCATTACAAAATGGTGGGATCTTTTAGTGTCTGGAAACACAGTGATTTATGCGGTCCCACAACACTGGGACTGTGTGTACTTTATTAGGCTACAGATTAAATAAATAATGACAAACTTTGCAGGATGGTGAAAGTGCACGTTGATGAGCTGGATTCTCTCTTCCAATAACAATCAAGGGTCCCGTTCTGGTCACACGATGATTGATGCTTTTGTCTTGACTCAGACAAACATCTTACTCCTATCCCTAAAAATCTCATTATGCATTGTGGCCAAACAACACTGTTAGCAAGCCGTTGCTAGAGCCCAGGAGTCAAGACTAGAGTCATGAGATTTGCTATTCAAAACCCCACTTGTTTTTAGAAAACTATCAGTAGAGTGGAAAATGAGATGGAAACATATCAGACTCCTGATTTTCATTCAGTATTTGAAAACATAAGCAAAAAGTACATTGTATTGGGTCTACATTATCACAGACTGCTTTTTATAAAGAACAATTGCGTTTGGTGGAAAGGCACTATTGACTACAAAATGTTCCTACCCTGGTGTTGATAATACTTGCATGATAATCTGTCGTCATTTGGATGGAAACCTAACAAGTAGCAGAATTATTTCTAGTCAAAGTATCTTTTAACTATCGGCTTTGATGATTGAAATGAAAACAATTTAATGTGATGTTTCTCTTTCTCTCTCTCTTTCTCTCTCTCGCTATCTGTCTTTCCTTGTTTTATGAGAGCAGAAGCCTTCTATATTTTCAACGGTTTCTGTTTCCAAGGAGTTCAACAAATGACCGTTTGGTGTTCATCTTTAAAAAAGAAGAATCACTGATAAAAGAGAATACATAAGAGACACAATGAGTCGCTTCATTCTTTGATGGAGAAGAAAAGCACTAGGTTCTAGAATGCAAGCTAACTGTTAATCTGCATGTTTTTGTTTTGTTCATATTATAATGTCAGCCAGTGAACACTGCGTATTGATTTATTATAGTTGCAAAGCTGTTTCAGGTCATGTATACAGTATTTTTCTGATGGTTGTACACTCTTCTGAATCTCATTTATTTATGATCTCTGCCTTTCTGGTGCTTGTATCTAAGTTATCAAGACTTCATCCTCATTAGGCCTACAGCATCTGGATATTAAGTGTGTGGTTCCGTCCCCCCCAGCAGGCTAACAGTAAAAACATCCATGACTCATGGAGCTCGGAGGAGTAGCTGAAAGGCCCCTGGAGGGACAAATGGAGTTGAATTACTGGGCAGGACAACAGGGAAAATAGACTGAAGATGTAAACTACCTAGGTGTCAATTCATGACTAACATTCAAATAATACAAGTCATAGATGGTCTGTTTAGACTCTCATTCATAAACATCGTTAATTAAATCAAGACTTGTTTCATTTACAACCTAGATGGTATTTTCTTTAACCTAGATGTTGATTCATTTTTAAAGTATTTATAACCACTTTTCGTTATATTAATAAAAGCCATATAGAAGACATAAGGGGCCATGTGTAATGCAATGTTGGAGGTCAAAGGTCTATGACTGTATTAGTTCCTGCGAGGAAGGTGTCGCCCCAGTCAATTACCCAGACAGTGTGAGAAACACATTTCCCACGCCAATAAAGACCTGTAAATTGAAAGTGAATATAGAGAGGTGAATGACAGTGGGTAAGAGACTGTGGAGAGAACAGACCAAGCAGAGTGAGACAAAGAAAGGGAACAGAGTGAGAGAGACAGCAATAAACAGAGAGAACAAATGAGAGATACGGAAGAGAGAAAAGAGAGAGAAAGACAGCCGAAGATAGATCAAAGAGAGAAAGAATGGAGAGAATGGAGACCAAGGGAGGGACAAAAAGAATAACAAAACAGAGAAAGAGAGAGGGACAAAGAAGGGGAGAGGGGTAGAAAGAGAGAGGGAACAGAGAAAGAGCAAGGGGGGGACACTGGGTTTGTGCCAGGTGGGAAGTGATGCCTGGCCGGGGAGAGTGTGGCCCACACACCTGGTAACACCCACCTTGGCAGTCGCTGGCTGGTGCTGAGAATGAGGACATCCACTGGGCTGAGAGCTGCAGAAAAGCACAGGAGCCACGGTCGGCATTTCCTTCGTTCTTTCTAAAAATCGTCTACAAGTCACGGTACCCTGTACATAGCCATTCGACAGGTACGAGATCATGAAAATGATGAACCGCTTTGAAACCTGACCGCTGATTGGCTGATGGTATGTGAGACCGTATATTGGCCATATACCACACTTCCTTGTACCTTATTGTTTACATCTAAACATGTTTTCCCCCAAAGCACATTTTGCTAACCTGTTTTGATCCTGATCACACAGCTTTTTCAACTAGGAAGCTTTCGCTAGTTCACACGCGCCAGAAGTGAACACATCCCCCAGACGACAACAACACAATGGTGGAACCATTGTGGATAGCCTCCCCTGTCAACTTTGGACAGCGGAATCCAGACCCACTTCCAGGAAACCACTGAGGCCTTGCCTTTTTAAAGGGTATCTATAATAATTTGTGTATGAAATGAATGAAAATACCCTCAAATTAAAGTTGACAGTCTGCACTTAAATCCAGTATTCATCATCAAATCTTGAGTCCTGGAATACAGAGCCAAAGAAAATGAAAATGAGTCACTGACCAAATGCTTTTGAAGTTCAATCCATGGAAACAAAAAAGTTGTGTAAGTACAACCCTGTTTCCAAAAAAGTTGGGACGCTACATAAAATGCAAATAAAAACAGAATGCAATGATGTGCAAATCATTTATCCCTATATTTAACTGAAAATTGTACAAAGACAACATATCAAATGTTGAAACTGATAAATGTTGTTGTTTTTGGAAAAATACATGCCAGTTATGAAGTTGATGCCAGCAACATGTGTCAAAAAAGTTGGGACAGGGGCATGTTTACCACAGTGTTGCATCACCTCTTCTTTCAACACTCTGTGAGCATTTGGGAATTGAAGAGATCAATTGCTGTAGATTTGAAAGTGTAATGTTGTCCCATTCTTTCTTGGTATTTTTGATTGCAGCTGCTCATCAGTTCGGCGTCTCCTTTGGTGCATTTTTCATTTCATAATGCGCAAAATGTTTTCAATGGGTGACAGGTCTGGACTGCAGGCAGGCCAGTTTAGCACCCGGACTCTTTTACTACAGAGCCATGTTGTTGTAATACGTGCAGAATGTGGTTTGGCATTGCCCTGCTGAAATAAGCAAGGCCTTCCCTGAAAAAGACATTGTCTGGATGGCAGCATCTGTTGCCATAACCTGTACTATACAGCTCCGGAAAAAATTAAGAGACCACTGCACCTTTTTCCATCCTTTCCAAAAAAGTTGAAAAGGAAAGTTTTGAGTGAGGAACAGAAGCGTTCAATTTGCAGTGGTCTGTTAATTTTAACCCTTCTGTTCCTCACTCAAAACTTTCCTTTTCAATTTTTTTGGAAAGGAAAGAAAAAGGTGCAGTGGTCTCTTAATTATTTCCAGAGCTGTATATTATTCAGCACTTATGGCGCCTTCACAGAAGTGCAAGTCACCCATGACATGTGCACTATGGCATCACAGATGCTGACCGGATAACAAGCCGGATGGTCCCTCTCCTCTTTAGCCTGGAGGACGCAGCGTCCTTGATTCCCGAAAATAATCTAAAATTTTGATTTGTCAGACCACCGGACAGTTTTACACTTCACCTCAGTCCATCGTATAAAATGAGCTGGGGCCCAGAGAAGGCACTGGCGTTTCTGGATGTTGTTTATATATGGTTTCTTCTTTTCATGGTAGAGATTTAACTTGCATTTGTGGATGCTGTGATGTGCTGTGTTCACAGACACAGAATGGTTTTCGGAAGTGTTCCTGAGCCCATGCAGTGATGTATACTACAGAATCGTGTTTGTTTTCTCAGTTTCAACATTTTATATGTTGTCTTGGTAGTATTTTCTATTGACTATAGGGTTTAAATGATTTTCACATCATTGCATTCTGGTTTTCATTTAAGCCGCAGGCCTTGTTCAATGTAATCATTCATTTTATTTAATTATGAAATAATACTGACTTTGATACTCTTCCCATGGCCGGTCTTTGATATTAGACAGATCAACTCTCATTTCATCCAAATCTTTGGAGTGGAATAATGTCATGAAAGCTTTGTTCATTCGTTAGCACAGTTGTATACAGGATAAATGAAGTATACTAGATCTACTGTCTGGACAAGGACTCTCCTGGCTAATTTGCGCTCACAAAAATAGGGAGGGATGGAGAAAGAGATGGGGAGGAAAGGATGGGGGGAAGAAATGAGGGAGAGAAGGATGGGGAAGAAGGGATATGGAGGAAAGGAATGATAGGCAGAACGGGAGGAAGGAAGGGGGAAAGAATAAGAGAGAAGGAAAGAAATGGGTGAGTGGGAAGGAGGGAGAGAGAGGAGTGAGGGAGGGAGGGAATAAAGGAGAGAGGGAGGGAGAGAATAAAAGAGGGAGAGAGGGAAAGAGGGAGGGGGAGGCCTGAGTTTCCCTCAGAGAATCTCTCTGTGTCTGGGTAGATAACAAGAGCAATGTTCCCAATTACCCAGCGCCAAAAAACACCTCGCTATGACTAGCATCCTCTCCCCTCTCCTCTCCCCTCTCCTCTCCCCTCTCCTTTCCCCTCTCCTCCACTGTGTGAGGTTGGTGAGAAGACATGAGGGGCCCAGTCATCACCTGACGGAGATGAAGAGAGGGGGTGGAGAGGAGTGTGTTGGCCCCAGTGGAGATACAGTTTTCCTTCCCATTGCAGCTGATCTTTCACAGTAGCACATCTATTTGGGTCTCAGTGTACAAATAATAGTTGGATGAGAATAGATATAGCTTACATGTGTGTCTGAGTCTGAGATTCAGCACTTTAAACCCCCCACTGCAATACTGTATGTAAATTAGCATAAGGAACCACAGCATTGTAAAATTATTATAATATAAAGAAAACAACAATGTCCTACTCTCAAAGTAACTCATCGGTCCCCATTATAGCACCAGGAGAACAGTCTAGTTCAATACGGTACCACCACGAGAACAGTCTAGTTCAATATGGTACCACCAGGAGAACAGTCTAGTTCAATACAGCACCACCAGGAGAACAGTCTAGTTCAATACGATACCACCAGGAGAACAGTCTAGTTCAATACAGTACCACCAGGAGAACAGTCTAGTTCAATACGGTACCACCAGGAGAACAGTCTAGTTCTATACAGTACCACCAGGAGAACAGTCTAGTTCTATACAGTACCACAAGGAGAACAGTGTAATTCTATACGATACCACAAGGAGATCAGTTTAGTTCTATTTGGTAAAACCAGGAGAACAGTCTAGTACTATACAGTACCACAAGGAAAACAGGTGAAAAATATTTAGTTGTACCCTTGAGCAAGCCATTGTTCAGGATGAGATTATCTTCTAAATGACTAAAGAGGTCATTTATTTTAATATTATTTTAGTCACTTTCTCATTATACCAGATGCTGTAGCATGTGTAGCGAAATGCTGGTGTATCCTAAACTTTGCAGTTGGTTAAGTGAAGTACCTTGTACACAAAACAAGATAAAGTTCATGAATTACAAATGTACAAATACTTTAAAAGCTAACAATATCAAGTAAACAGGAAATGCATTTCCATTGGAACACTAGAGGACAGGCAAGGTGAGATTGAAAGCCACGAATCTCAGTGTTAATTATTGTCATACACAACCTTCATTACCTTTAAAGATGGTTCACAAGAAAAAGTTAGTCTGCCCTGAACTAGCTTTTATTCAGTTAAACCTCAATGGAAATGCCTCTAGTGCTGTTCTGTTGAGTGTGTGTGCGTGTGACTGTTTGTGTTTGAGTGTATGTGTGTGTGTGTGTGTGTGTGTGTGTGTGTGTGTGTGTGTGTGTGCGTGTGTGTGTGAGAAAGAGAGCTGATCAAATGGACCTCTCTTGGGGACGTCTTTATTAAAACAAGTGTAGAAATATAGATAAAGAAATGGCAGACGTGAGAGAACCAAACTGTGAATAGGAAAAACCCAAGACAGCAGTCGTCTAGATTCTCTCTTTGTCTTTGGAATGTTTGACACCTTTGAAATCTGCTGTCAAACAGTGAAGCTCTACTTGAACCAACGTTAAACAGGAACTGTCAAGCCAAGAAACTGAGAGCTAGCTATCTGGCAATTATAGGAAGGGTGATGATAATAATTAAACTAGGACAATTAGAGGATGTGTGTCTGAGGTGTTGAAACATCTGTCAGAGGAAGAAAAACAAGGTTCAGGTTATCCTTAAAACTTCACACAGTTTTTCTTGCTTTTAGTCATCTGTAAAGGGGAATGATTATGAATATCTAAACTATTTGTTTTAGTTCATGCAGCGCATGTTCAATGTCATCTGGTTATGTTGCTCTCTCCCTCTAATGAGATTTGATAGACCATTGTGAAATAATGATTATCTATGAGAAAAACAGATGAAATACAGAACACAAACCCAATCAATGTTGAACTTTCCATATACATGACTGATGAGTGATGACTGTTGGACTACTGCATGTTGTCTGATAACTATTGACTGATGACTACTGACTAATGAGTATTGACTGATGACTTTTGACTGATCACTACTGGCTGATGATTGTTGACTGATGAATGGAAAGCGTTGACTGCTGACTACTGACTGTTGACTGATGATTACTGATTGTTGACTGTTGACTCTTGATTTTTGACTGCTGACTCTTGACTAATGACTACTCATTGATGACTATTGACAGATGACTGTTGACTGCTGACATTTGACTGCTGACTCTTGACTGATGACTGTTAACAGGTGACTGTTGACTGTTGATTTTTGACTGCTGACTGCTGACCCTTGACTGATGGCTGTTGACTAATGGCTACTCACTGATGACTGGTGACTGCTGACTTTTGAATGCTGACTGATGACTGTTAACAGATGACTGTTGACTGATGACTTTTGACCGCTGACTGTTGACTGTTGACACTTGACTGATGACTGTTAACAGATGACTCTTGACTGATGACATTTGACTGCTGACTCTTGACTTATGGCTGTTGACTAACAACTACTCACTGATGACTGTTGACAGATGACTGTTGACTGTTGACTCTTGACTGATGACTGTTAACAGATGACTGTTGACTGTTGATTTTTGACTGCTGACTCATGACTGATCGCTGTTGACTAACGACTACCCACTGATGACTGTTGACTGATGACATTTGACTACTGACTACTGACTGCTGACTGTTGACTCTTGACTAATGACTGTTGAGTGTGATAACTGATGGCTGATGATTGTTGACTCGATTACGACAAGCACAGCAAATTACTAAATCCTTGTAGTGTACCCCATATCTATTAATCTCTAGTAATGGGAGAACATTGGACTAAATTTTTGGGAAATGGAACCTGGGCAAAAGTAGAGTACTATGTTGGGATACCACTATAGTAATTCATTTTGTTAGGATAGGGCCTAAGGAGAAATGTGTGCACTATCCTGGGAATAGTGCGCAATTAGGGAATCTTATGTATTGTATGTCTTCAGTCGAAATCTGTGCTTGAGCTCTTTAATGTTCGTTCATGTGCTTTTTCATTCACTTTAAACATTACAAAGAATTGCTCTTGCTGTGTATGTTTGCACACTGAAGGAAATAGTTTGCCAAAACATATACAGCTCCGGAAAAAATTAAGAGACCACTGCACCTTTTTCTTTCTTTCCAAAAAAGTTGAAAAGGAAAGTTTTGAGTGAGGAACAGAAGCGTTCAATTTGCAGTGGTCTCTTAATTTTAACCCTTCTGTTCCTCACTCAAAACCTTCCTTTTTGACTTTTTTGGAAAGGAAAGAAAAAGGAGCAGTGGTCTCTTAATTTTTTCCGGAGCTGTATGTTTAAGGCTATTCTCTAGAAATCATTTAATTAACATGCAAAACACATGCTAATGTCATGATGATTGTCTGTATATTACAATTTCAAACAGAGCAACGTTTATTTTCGGCAGGTAGAATTAAATAGGCCACAAACAGGCTGTTCTCCAAGTGTCATTCAGCAACATTTAAACACGTGTAGTTACAGCATTATAACATGTCAAGCAGCATAGAATATCAGGTCACAGATTAAGGGAAGAGAAGATCCCCAATTTCATTTCATTTTCTGCTATCTATTTCAGTGATAGTAAAGCCTGTAGTAATTGCATGTTCAAATCTTATTATGTGATTATTTATTTGATTTGTTTTTTTTTGTGCCTCATCCTGTCTTTGCTTCAAAAGCACGATAAGCTTTTGAGATACAGAGATTATCTTTTTCAACCAGATGAAAAAAACCCCAAAATGAACAACATCAGAATCCCCCACATCAGATAAGATGTGATCGCAATCCAACTGATGATATTTGATGGTTGAGTCCCAAATGGTGCACTATTTCCTATGTAGGGCACTAGTTTTGATTAGAGCCCTATGGGGAGTGTACACGGCATATATATATGCCACCATATTCTCAATATATATTTATATATATATATATATATATATATATATATATAAATATATATATATATATATATATATATATATATATATATATATATATATATATATATATGTATTGAGAATATGGTGCCATTTGGGACAATCAAGATCAAAAGAGAGCAACGTACTCCTGGAGGCATTTTGGGCAGCTGTTCAACTCATGTTGTGTGTGAGTGTGTTTGTGTGTCTCGTCAGAGTGTGAGTTATCTTCATCTTATCCCCTCCCAATCGTGTAACCTTTGTTCTTAACATAGTGAATTGGATTTTGAGATCTCATTTTGATTTACAATTAACTGTCATTTGTGAGTGATTTAATTTGTCCATGCAGTAAGATGTCTTTATGTCATGGTTGGACCCAGGCCTATGAAATAAAGAAAGAAATACAAATGACAAATGAAAACAAATTAATATTTCATTTATGTTTCTTATCCAAAAGAATGACATTTCAAACTCTAAACTGAATCCACACACACACACACACACACACACACACACACACACACACACACACACACAGACGCAAAAACACTCAAATTCTTTCACACACTTTTCCCTGTTCAGTCCACACTTACTAGTCTTCATTATTATTTATTTCCTTAGAACGCTGCTGCAGGAACACAGTCAATTTTTATTTATTTACAAAATATTTATTTATTTACTAGTTATTTCTTTACTAGTAAATTATTTATTAAACCAACAGTCTTCTGCTTTTCATTTATTTACCGTCACAGAGCCAGTTTTCTATCTGGTGTGTGTACACGTGTCCTTCCGGGATACAGCCTCGGCATATGCTGTGAGAGAGATTGTAATTATGATCTCTGCATCACGCTGAATGTGCTTTGTGCCGTCTCTGATTAGAGCGCTGGGAATCAAGGCCCTAATTGTTTGTGCTGGAGTAAGCATTGTGCGTGTGTGTGTGTGTGTGTGTGTGTGTGTGTGTGTGTCAGGGGGAGGTTTGTTTTGCTTTTCTCAGCGTGTCTGTGTGTCTGTTTCAGCGACTGGTCACCCACAGTGTCATTGTTTGTCGCCATTGTTAGATGTGATACACCACTATCATCGTTGTGTGCAGGAGGGGAACCAATCAGGTCCAGTGCCGTGTATAGCCGGCCAAACATTTATAAGCCCTCGGGGTACCTGACACTGCCCTTGGCTGAATGATGGAGTTTAAGAAAAATACAGGTTCCGAGTCTCTGCTGCTCCGTGTCTCTGCTGCTCCGTGTCTCTGCTGCTCCATGTCTCTGCTACTCCGAGTCTCTGCTGCTCTGTGTCTCTGCTACTCCGTGTCTCTGCTGCTCCATGTCTCAGCTGCTCCGAGTCTCTGCTGCTCCGTGTCTCTGCTGCTCTGTGTCTCTGCTGCTCCGTGTCTCTACTGCTCCACATATCTGCTGCGCCATATCACTGTTGCTCCATATCTCTGCTGCTCCATATATGTGCTGCTCCGTGTCTCTACTGGTCTGTGTCTCTGCTGCTCCACATCACTTCTACTCCATGTTTCTGCTGCTCTATATCACTGCTGCTCTTTGTCTCTGCTGCTCTTTATCTCTGCTTTTGCTGTGTCTCTGCTGATCTGTCTCTTGCTCCTCCCTGTCTCTGCTCAGAGACTGCAAAGTAGTGTGGAAAAGATGATCTGTGTTTCACAGTAGGCTATAGTACCATCGCCTGCAGCGAAACTACTCCATGTGTCCACTTGGGTATGTCAACCGTACATTAAAAGGAGGAGGGAGGGAGGGAAGGAAGGAGCAGTTGAGAGGATGAGAGAGAGGCAAAGGAAGACAGACAAATGGGTGAAAAGCACACAAAGCTAATCTCTTTCTTGTCTTTCTGAAAGAATTGAAATGTATCAGTTAAAAAGGTAATGAGTCCAAAAGAGCACCCTTATAAACTGCAGAAGCTGGATTTATTTAGAATCTACACATAGTTGGACTAGAACAACTTTATGGTTGAATTATACTAAACTCAATAATGGAAAAGTCATTATCCACACATTTTTTTTCTTCATACAGGACAATATCAGCAATGGAGTGAGAGATGGATGGAGGGAGGTGGGTATGCAGAGGAGGAGGGAGAAAGGATGTGAGGAACAGGGGAAGAGGGGAGCGAAAGATGGAGAGATTAATTATTAACTGCCCTTCAACGTTCTTAGAAACCATTCTTAGAAGTGGAGCCATGATCTATTCTAGAACTCATTGTGCTGAATGGCCCCCCAGCAGACCAGAAACGTTTGCAGAACATTCGTGGCCATACAGTGCATGGTTCTCAGAGGATGGTTCTCTGGTTCTCTGTTGAAACGGGTTTGAGGCGGTTACTCTTACAATGTGTCAAGTCTTGGTGCCTGCCAGCCACACGTCCAGCACTATCTGTGGGTGTTCCTCAAGGTTGGATTCTTGGGCCAACCTTGTTCTCTGTGTATACTGACAATATTGCGCGTGCGCCTGCTAACTCCGTTTGTGCCGTTAGCAATGCACTGTCCCACCCTATGACATAGCTTCAAAAACATTCAGCATGTCTTCTTTGACCTCTACCTACTCCTTTTTAACAAAAAAAATATATTTGTACGCTCTTCAATCTACGCCTATCTAAACATAACTGCCCCCCAAACATCCTCATCTTGAATGAGTTGGAGTTAGAGTAAGTTGAAAACATACAAATACCTTGGGATACTGCTGGATGGCTCTTTTTCATACACCCACCTTCAGTCTTAAATCCAGGATTGGTTTCTTGCTCTGCAACAAGGCATCCTTCATACCCTGCCAGTCAATGAAATTGGTAGATTTTAGGTAATTTACCATGCTGATACTTGTCCCCAGCACCACCTTTACACAATGACCCCCTTCAACACTATGACCTCTAAAATCTTACCCCCTTCAACACTCATCACTATGACCTTTCCACTATGACGCCCTTCAACACTCATCACTATGACCTTTACACTCTTACCCCCTTCAACACTCATCGCTATGACTTTTACACTATGACCCCCTTTAGCACTCATCACTATGACCTTTACACTATGACCCCCTTCAACACTCATCACTATGACCTTTACACTATGACCCTCGTCAACACCCATCACTGTGAACTTCACCCTCTGGTTAACTGGCCCTTACTAAATATACTACACCGAAGTGAAAACGTAAACAACCAATGCCCTCCCTCGTACACGCCTCAGATGCAGCTGTTGAATTTAACTTAGGATAACTCATTTTCAGGGAAACTGCAGCAACCTTACTTTAGTTAGCTAGCTAATGTTGTACTGCATCTAAAAGTCTAGTCTACCAGGTGTGGCCAACAGTGTGCCACGCCATTGGCAACATTTTCAACGTTCATAGTCATCCTTTTTACCGCTCTATGCAGACTACCGAAATGCATTAATTATCTTGGCTTGATCATACTTAATGGAATATTACGTAGCTTGGTGAAACTATTGGAAATGGGTGATTTCGCCATTCACGGTGTAGAGTTTGGGTTGTGAATTAGCACAACATCTGTTGTGTTTTCGCTACAGTACTGCTTCTGTCCCGAATTCAACTTCCAGATAAACCATAAAGAGCAGCACTCCAGGATATGGTAGATTTATAGGTAAACAGAAAGAAGGGCAGATTGATATAGAATGATAGAATGAAAGATGGAAAGAGAGAGATAGAGTAGGTAGACAGAAAAATGAACAAATTGACAGAAAGATATGGATATAGATGCAGTAGAAAGAAAGATAGATAGAGATACAATAGATATATCGTGAGGTAGGTGGATAGAAAACAAGTTCCTCTGTTGTTTCTGGATAAGCTGGCAGCCAAAAGCAAACAGATGGCCTGGTACTGGATTGGAGTTTTGGTTCTCTTGATCCCTTTCTTTCTTTCTTTCTTTCTTTCTGTGTCTGTGTCTGTGTATGTCTTTCTTTCCCTGTCTTTTAATTCTCTGCTTCCTCATTTTCTTTCTCTCTACTTCTTTCACCCTTTCTCACTATCTGGCCCTTTCCTTGCTGTCCCCTTCCTGTCTTTTTCTCTCTTCATACTTTCTCATATCCTTTTATTCTTTCTTGCACTCTCTTATGTGGCTCTCTTTCCATCTCTCAACACTTCTCTGTATTTCTATGTGTCCCAGAAACCAAATCTGATGAAGAGAAGTTAAATTAATATTCAGGATATGAGAATCATTTTGTCACTTCTTTTTACGAAAGTACAAATTTGTGTTAAGAAGAGTGAGGCAGATACTGAATCTGAAAGCAGTACACAGGCATGATGACTTTTTAAGGCAATTTCCAAATGAGCCAAAATCTGCAGCAATAAGCACCAGGGGTCACCCAGCGGTCAATCTCAAGCTACCAGTGACTGGTCACTCCAACCCCATAATGATTGGCTCCCCAGTTTTGAAGGTATTTGTCATTTTCAATCACTTCCAGAGTGTTGCCCCTGTCAGTCTGCAATGTGCATGTTTGATTGCTTGGTGTGTAGCCAGGTGTTAACTATAACAGTCTGGTGGGTTCACAGAAATACTTTGAACTTCCCCATAAACCTCAAGTCTGTAAAGTTGGCTCACCTGTACTGAATATCAAAAGTATTTGTATCTAGTATTTCTACGAAATGGTAGCAGTAGCCTGGGGAACCATTTTAGTCTAGTATTCCTTGCTCACTAATTCCGGGCAACATCCAAACTTTGCCAAAAGCATGCTCTGTTAGGTTAAGCCCCAGTGAATAACACAGCCTGTCTTCACCATAAAAGAGGTTTCTACATCTAAAGAGAAGATGATTATCGTTACAGAAACTGCCAAGAAACTGTCAAGTCCAAAATGGCCAAATGGGGTGTTTTCAGGGCAGCGCTTTAGTCCTAAAGAAAGTGTCTGATGTGGTTATCCACAAGGTCTTCATCACAGAGTTGTCCAAGCAGCATCAGACCGATAAAATCTTGCCTTGGAGGCAGATTCCCGTGTACCAGGGTGAGAAACCCAACATTGCCCACTCCCCAGCTATGATGTAGGCGTGCCCCAAGGGTCAATCCTGGGGCCCCTTCTGTTCATGCGGTACATTAATGATCAGCCTTCTGTTGGCACGGGCTCCCAAGATCAAATGGATGCAGACGATCCAGTGATTTATGCAAAGAACAAACGGCAAATGGCAGATGAACTCACTGCTGTAACGGTCTGTGTAACATGGCTCTGTGATTCATGTTTACACCTCAGTGTGAAGAATAAAACCCACGGCAAATTCTTCACAAGGAGGGCAAATGATGATACTGAGCCTCACGTCTATTAGTCACGGGAGGACCATCCAAGTGGTGTCTGATTTCACGTACCTTGCTATCATACTTGATTCCAAACTCTCTTTTGAAAAGCAGTTGAATGAAAACCTGAAACAACCAAACAAGACTGGTAAAATGTTTTATATAGTCATGATTCTTTGATTACAGAAGCAGTAAAACTATACTTCAATGCAATGGTACCACCCAACACACAAACACACACACACACACACACACACACACACACACACTCAACATACCGCTTGCCTAGCCGGACCCCAAATGGCTGCGCTACATTAAAACTCGAGGA
>JACXGI010002217.1:46297-77037 GCA_016801175.1 Esox masquinongy
ACCCATGGCATTGGGTCCGCCAGGTCTGCCGTTTCTACCAAACACCCATGGCATTGGATCCGCCAGGTCTGCCGTGAGAGATGACGGTGTAGTGCCGAGGAGGAAGAGCACCTCGTATGTCTTCCTTCGTGAGAACGTGCCATGTCTGGAACGCACGGCCTTTTGTCGTCACCATTTGACACGTTTCACCCTCAGCCTGAAGGCGTGGCTAACGGACAGTGTTGAGTGCGCTAACATGTAGCATGGTGATTCGCTGTGTGTTGTCACTTTACAGGGTGTCTGTTCGTCTTAAACGAAGACATTTTGCTGTACATTATTTCCCACGTCAACATGACCTTTTTTATGTTTTACTGTTGTTTAGGATTGTTTGGAATGATGGCAACAATCCATTTATTCCAATTAAAGTAAAGTAGTACACCTACGGAATACAACTGAATTCACACACACACACACACACACACACTCACACTCACACTCAAAGAAAAACACACACAGACTCACAGAAAAACACACACACTCAAAGAAACACACACCCACACACACTCAAAGAAACACACACACACACACACACTCACACTCAAAGAAAAACACACACAGACTCACAGAAAAACACACACACTCAAAGAAACACACACACTCAAAGAAACAAACACACACGCACACACACACACACACACACACACACACTCAAAGAAACACACACACACACACACTCAAAGAAACACACACACACACACTAGGATGTGGATCTTGTGTATCTTTGTCTGTGGCCTAGAAAAAAAAGTACATCTGGCTTACAGTACAAACCACTGGAGTGTACTGGATTCTTCTCCGCAAAGATTCAGCAGAGTACATTCATGTACGTCCATGAGAGCCGACTGAACGTAGTCCTCACTGCATTTTGATCACTGGCTGCCAGAATTACATTCCATACTGCATTAAAACCTGTTACAAGCTCATTGGCAGGTGAAATATTACTTTGGTGGCGTCCCAAATGGCAGTCTCCCCCGGAACACAGGGCCCTAGGCAGATGTCGTGCGAGCTATAGGAGGAATAGTGTTCCGTTTGGGATACAACCACTGTTCTCCAGATGAGGAAGAGCGAGATCGTTGGAAGTGCTAGGCTGCCACTTTGGAGCCTTTACACATTTCTGTCTAAAGATTTTATGAGGCGGTTGCAATATCCTAGAAATCTCAAAGGGCCTTCACGGCTTGTAAGGGAGATGTCTGGCTGAATGTTTGCTGCTTGACAGGCTCGTTTTGACTGTGTGTGGGCATTGATGGCATTTCTGTGTGTGTGTGTGTGTGTGTGTGCGCGTGTGTGTGGGCATTGATGGCATTTGTGTGTGTGTGTGTGTGTGTGTGTGTGTGCGTGTGTGTGGGCATTGATGGCATTTGTGTGTATGGGTTCAGGCTGCGTTAGCCTAACGTAGCAGAAAGACGATCTCGTTGAGACAGAAATGGAGCTTCTTTCAAAAGGTCTCAGTGAGGATGGCTGGATGTGTAAATGACTGAATGAGTGAGGATGTAAGAACGTGTATGTGGTTTGTGTGTGTGTTAATGCCTTAAAACAAGTAAACATGGCAAGTAAGGTGGATGGATGTGCCAAAATCTAATAAAAAAAATTATACTGAGTGCTTGTCACCTCCCAAACCCAAGCCATACCAAGCTCCAAGCTCCAAACAAGTACATCATATATTTATATAGTATTACTTTAACATTACACTGTGTGGGTTCTGACACAAGATTGTGCTCTTTTCATGTTGCTGTACTCTAACTCTGTACTCTTTAATGCAAAGTCATTACGGAACCAAGTGGAAACATACTGTCAGAAACATTAATAAAACCAAGCTATAAAAGAGCGCAGGCACGCAAACCATTGTTTCCATGCTATAAGTGACATCTTAGGACAAATGTTGTTTTTCTCCAACAACATCCTAGGCTTCATGAAGTGGAGTTTAACGACAAAAAGGAAAGAGAAGAGCAAGAAGCGCTGACGCCATTACATTAGCTAGATGTTATTTTGGTTAAACCCCCCCTACCCCCCACTCCCGTTGGTTCGCCAGGTGGAAGGTGACATGACATGCTGAGACACTGCTTCATTCACGCCTTTGGTAAGACCTTGCAGATAACCCCTCATCCCAATTAATCAAACACCTCTT
This sequence comes from Esox masquinongy, assembly GCA_016801175.1. NCBI lineage: Eukaryota > Metazoa > Chordata > Actinopteri > Esociformes > Esocidae > Esox > Esox masquinongy. Next base: position 48,459 of record JACXGI010002217.1, read on the forward strand.
AATTAGCCTATTAACAAAGTGAGCTGGTTGCCCATGCTGTGATGGATCAGATGGGAGGACAAGAACAATTACAGAAAGGAGAGGAGGGAAAATGGCGGGATATGAGCAATGACAAAAGAACAGGGAAAAGTGGTTTGACAGTCACGGCTGATATAAGGTAAAATACACTACATATACACAGTATATATCTATGTGTATATCTATGCAATGACATAGAGCGAGGGACTTCAGAGAGAAAGAAAGTGAGAGGAAGCGAGCGAGAGCGACATAATGACAGAGAGAGAAATATAGTGAGAGAGCAACAGAGGAAGAGAGGGACAGAGAGAGAGAGAGCGGAAGAGAGTGAGAGTGACATAATGATAGAGACAGAGATAGTGATAGAGAGACAGAAAGCTAGACAGAGCGAGAGAGAGGAAGAATAAGAGAGTGACATAATGATAGAGACACAGAGAGAGGAAGAGACAGAGGGAAGGAGACAGAATGAGGGAGATGCTTCCTGCCCCTGGCCAACAGAGAGCTCTCATCAGATTCCCAGCATGCTCGCTGTTCCTTGCCAGCGCCACAGCTGGCCGGAGAGGCATGATCGCTCATTCACCGTGCGGATTAACCCCGCGCCGCAAATCTGTCTCTGCGCTGCCCGTCTGTCCTGACCTCCCTCCAGTGGCCCTTGGTAAATCTGACTGCTCCTCCACTTGTGCCCGTCGGCGCTACGGAAACAGTGTTTTGTTCGTCGCGAATATTAGCAGGAGAATTCACTGACTGTCCTAATGAAAGACTTCTGGGCAAACTGTTGTCTCCTCATATCTTCACTGGTGGAATTGCTACCGAAAGCGACGGCACCAGAAGGGGGACCATGTAAATACCCTAACACTCACCCAAGGACAGTCAAGAAAGAATCCAAAGTCCCCTCTGTTGTGTTAGCTGATTTAAAGATTAGATGAAAAAAGTACAACTGTTTAGGGAAGAGTCCTCTTGGAAAGAACATTAAGGTTCCTTAAGAGGGATTGAAGCACTTGTACCAACTGTTATCCACAGAATTGTCTGAAGGTATGGGATTAAACCACTTGCACCAGCTGTCTTCGGCGAGGATTACCGTAGCTAGATTCCTATTCGAGCCTGAGAACAACACCGTGAAATAAAGACACTTGAATAATCATTACTGTAATTAGGGTCTGTCATCTTGGAGCTGACTTCATGACAATCGTCCTGACATCCATGTTTTCTCTCATATTATAATTCCAGGAACCGACTGAAGTGCCTTATTACTGTAACTGAAATAATAGTGCTGATCGTTCTGCTCTGTGCACCCACATCTATCAATACTGTAAAGCCCACACACAGACACAGACACAACGCACTCTGTAGTAACCTCGGAAACTTTGATCATCTAGCAGTCTCTCTAGCAGTAGAATGATTACAGGGTCTATTTATAATTTATGGGATAGAAATGATGTGAAATATGAAAAACGCAGAGTAAGATTTGCTGAGATTATTTAAAAACATTTGATATCTAATGGCCTCTCTCTTTTTTGGCTTTCTTCTAACGCGTTGAATGGACCAAGGATTTGGAGGCTCTGTACAAAAACAGTTTAAAATGTCTTTATATTTTTATATTTGGGGGTTCTTTAGGCAGCATATGGCCTGAACTGGGAGTAACTCGACATCCCATTTACGTTTTCTCCTACCTAATATGCATTTTCCAAACTCAATAGCATGTTAAACTAGTTTATTCAATAAAAAGCCTCTTAAACTAACTGAAACTACCTAAACTGTACATGTTGTGATTCGATAACTGTTTTGCACTGTTGCCAAGTGGCGCTTCCCTGCTAAAATATTCCAGCGTCATATCACGGCTGCGACTCGGTTTGAGTAATTTAACAGATGCCCTTATCCAGAGCGACTTCCACACGGTGCATTCATCTTCAGATAGCTCGGTGGGACAAGCCCACAACCCGGTAATAGTAAGTGCATGTTTACTGAATAAAGTGGCTGTCAACAGAGTCGGTGCTAGTAGAAAAATAAGAATAAATCAAGTGCCGTGTTAGTTAGCTTCCCCACTTTTCCCCCTCCACCAATGCTATTTAGATCAAACTGATGTAAAGATCCTTTCAGTACGGCTAAGGATGTACAGTCTTGTAGAAGCATGCGGCTACAATCAGGCCAACACCATCTCCACACACGTGCACGCACACACATGCGCACCAAGTTGTGTATTTTTCGTCTTACTCTCCTCTCTGGTCACATTAGCAGCCAGGAAGCCACTAGCGAGACAACCACCAAGCGTAATCTCTATCCAGGGTCATCTATTTAGTTTCAGTATTAGGTGGCTGTTAGCTATGCAGCGCTATGCCAGAGATGTCGAACGTGTTAGCAGTTCAGCGCTTCTTGTTGATGAGGCGAATCAAAACCAGACCAAATGCCACACACACCTGACAGGAGTGGTTCCCCATTGTCAATGTGTTGCTAACGAAACTCTGAGGATGATTTCCAGAGAGAGGCGATCGATGGACATGTGAACTCTGGGACACACTCAAAGCTTGAATTATGAAATTCATGTACCCGGTTTTGAATAAAACAAACCTCCGTAATAATTCATAATTACACTAGTCAAGTCTCCAAATCAGACATTAACAGAATAATGTGTCATAGCCTTTTAAATGCCTACTAATGTTTGGTATGACTTAAAAACATGAGCCAGGTTCTGAATGTTTTTATGTTCTGTAACAGTACAAAACTATAGAAATATGTTATGCAGAACAGACATACCACTCCAGCATTTACAATTAGTCATTGCTTCTGTTCTATCCATTACATTTCTTTTTACAGTGTTCAAGATGTTGCATCTGAATGTGGTTCTGTTCTATCTTTGGCTCCCTTCAACAGGATCAAAACCTTACTGTATCATGGGTAAATATTGTGACTGACAGACTGATCTACAAATAATATTGAGTAGTTATGATGCATGGTGATTAGTGGATTACTCAGTCTGCAGTTGTCTGTGGTCTTTTTCATCGTCTGGAACATGACCTTTCTTTTATTAGATTTCCCTCTAGAGATTTGGCGTGTTTAGCGCACAGAAAAAAAAGAAAAACATTGAAAAACCCCCCACTGAAATGGATTCCAGCTAATTGAACAGACGTCAGTTCAATTAGACATTTAATTATCAGAAACTAACAAAATGTTGGTTAATCGCTCAGCCGTAAAACACACACACAAACCATGCAAAGTAATTGCAACAAAACCCTGTAAATAAGTTTTTTTTCCGGTGTAACCCAGCGCAACTAGTCGCTGCAGATATTATGGATCCTGTTGAACATTAAATGTTGAAATAAATATAGAACTGGACCAGAGAGGAGAAGACTTGGAGATTCAGGTTTGAAATGTTCTGCCGTCACTCCCAGAGGTCCGCCACCAAGGCTCTGTGAATTAGCGTGGCCCCAGTTCCTGCATCAGGTTGATGTCGACACAGGTGTTTGGGTAACTCACACAGGAATGGTACGCCCCACCGTTACAGTGTTGTGAACCACGCCCACCCCGCGCTGGCGGCATCACTGCTGTTTGTGGGCCACATCTGTTTGGTACACTGAAAGAGTTGTAACAGAGACAATGAACAGAATTACCGGAATTAACAAACCCTGTGTCAGAAACTCCACGTTGGATAATGGGGAAGAGAAGGACACACTTTCCAAGAAGCATCTCTCTGCCGTAAATTACAACAAGATCCCCATCTCCGGAGGGTCATTCCAGATGAGTGAACACTACCCACCTACAGTGTACTGTAGATGGGTTAAATGTTCAATGAAGACAACATTATGTATTATAGAATAACTTGAATGCAATAATCATGTTCTGCTGCAGTTTCATTTACACTTTAAGTGCGCAGATAAACAACGTAAAAAATGTACAGGATCCACTGCATCCTATCCCACAGGACACACTGCATCCTATCCCATAGGACCCACTGCATCCAATCCCACTGGACCCACTGCATCCTATCCCACAGGACCCACTGCATCCAATCCCACTGGGCCCACTGCATCCTATCCCACTGGCTCCACTGCATCCTATCCCACAGGACACAATGCATCCTATCCCACAGGGCACACTGCATCCTATCCCACTGGACCCACTACATCCTATCCCACTGGACCCATTGCATCCTATCCCACGGGACCCACTCCATCCTATCCCACTGGACCCACTCCATCCTATTCCACTGGACCCACTGCATCCAATCCCACTGGGCCCACTGCCTCCTATCCCACTGGACCCACTGCATCCAATCCCACTGGGCCCACTGCCTCCTAACCCACTGGACCCATCTCTCTATAGAGCCCAATGGGATCATCTCTAGACTGTTCTCTACTCTGCAGTCTGCCTGCGGACACATCAAAGTGTAGTTCCGAACGCTTTGATAGAGACAGCTATTTACATTCACAAACTGACAAGAGTGTTGGGGGGGTGTTGAGGTTATTGGAGGGGGGCTGTGAAAAGATGAAAAGATAACTGATAAAACAGCACATCAAAGTGAGGTAGGGAAACAGCTCCTCTGTAACAATCTGAAGCCGTTTACTTCTCCTCATCGTCCCCGTGTCCCGCCGGGCCTGGAGGAGAGCGTGATGCGGGGTCTAGGTTGTCGTTCGGGACGCACTCTTGGAGAGCCAGGGCGTAAGACACCAAGCAGGTTGGTTCAGTATCATATCCAGCTAATTGGGTTGTATTCAAACAGCTCATTATCGCAAGGTATGATGGATGTTCAGAGTTATTAATGTAACTTTGGTTTTCTCATTATTTTTTCACAACGCCGTTTTGTAGAGCGCTCACTTCCCTGTAAGGTTTAGGGAGGAAGTCACAGCACGGCTGCATCCCCTAATGGCAGCCTACTGCCTTTCAAGTACACTGCCTTTTATCAGGGAATGTGGGGAATAGGGTGCCGTTTGGGACTCACTTAATGCTCAGGTAGAATGCACTGGGTCCTTCCAAGCTCCCGCTCGTTCAGTCAAAACAGAAGAAGAAGAAGGAGAAGAAGGAGGAAGAGGAGGAGACAGAAGAAGAGAGAGGGAAGGGGGAAATGATCTAGATGAAGAAGTAAAAGCAGATCTAAAAGGTCAATGCAGAAAAGAAGAAAAGACAGGAGATGAAGATGAAGAGGAGAAGACAGTGTGGATAATGAAGAAGAAAACAATGAAGATGACGGAGACCATAACATACTACAAGCATATTTTTTCCCCTGTTACTCTTTTTCCACACAAAAAGAAACATTATCCAGTCAAGAAGTGAAGCACAAATGCAATATGTATTATCTTCCCAGCAGGTATTTGACATCCCTGTTCTTGGCAGAAATGGTTTTGGCATTACAAAATACTGTACAAAAGATCAAAGACTGATTGTTAAACAATCAGAATCCAAACTTGGTATTTCTCTCTGAAACACCAACAAACCGGCTTTCATGAAGAGATGAGTTTAGAAGTCGATACATTACAATGAAAATCAACAGACTGATGGAGCTATTTTATTATAACATAATTTTTAAAGACCTGCGGTATCTACAATATATTTTATAACATCATTTTTAAAGCCCTGCGGTATACTACAATATATTTTATAACAATTTTTAAAGCCCTGCGGTATCTACAATATATTTCATAACATAATTTTTAAAGCCCTGCGGTATACTACAATATATTTTATAACATAATTTTTAAAGCCCTGCGGTATACTACAATATATTTTATAACATCATTTTTAAAGCCCTGTGGTATCTAAAATATATTTTCCTGTGACTAAACAGGACTCATTTGCAACAACTCCCTCTTAAAACTAAAAAAATATATTTCTATAAAAGGATGAGTTCAGGAGGCGCATCAAAATCTAAATCTACAGAGAACACTGATGAGCATTATTCAAATATCAAATGTAGAATTGAAACGGTAGACATTTTAAGAGGACGAACGCGTGCAAATCCCCTCTGACAGTGTAAGTTATTCAAATACCTTGTTAAGAGCTGCAGCAAAGTATCTCAAATAAATACACTTAAGAAAGAGGGAACCTGCATGCATTTATGTCCCTTCACTCGGCTCTCATTTGACTCCCGCTTGCTTAAACCAAAACTGCGTTCATAAACGTACTTGTATCAACGTCAACATTTCGTGTGACTGTTCTGTTGTATCAGACTATCTGTGTTTTTGGTTATTCGTCACCTTGTCAACCTCAGGAAATGTAGCTGAAGTTCCTGCCAGGGCCAGTGCAATATCCACCAACGTCTAGAGAAGCATTCAAATAACAACGAGCACGCGGGTACACGCCGAGCGTACGTGTTATTTTAAATAGCTTAGGTAGGGTTGAATCTGCATATATTTCCGTCGCTTTCCGTCCCCTTCCTGTACATCGCAACCGCCTTTCGCAATGCAACTCCTTGCCAGCTGTCTGGTTGAGGAGGCTGTGTGACTCTCCTCTCATCTCCCCTTGTCAGGTACTCCATGGTTGCTAGAGGGCCTAATGAGACGTGAAGGTGACAAACCCAAAAACGTCGGGTACAAGCCCTCCACCGCCCACAGCTGTCATCAGAAAGCTACATCAGAGACAATATGGCTGTTTAAGAACAGAACAGAGCAGTGTGTGTGTGTGTGTGTGTGTGTGTGTGTGTGTGTGAGAGCAAGGCACAGAAGATACACGGTGCGCTAGCCTGCCTACCCAACGCCCCCTGACATTTGTTTATTCTCCAAAATGCAAAATGAGTCTGGATTAGAGTTATACACTGACGGGGTGTCTAATGTAATGCCCGATTAGATTTGCATGGAGAGCGGGTGTCTGGTACAGAAGTCTCGGCTCTCGACCCGAGACCGGACACTGACGACGGGGGTTCTATGCGTACCCTTCCTCCCTGTGTCCCACTTACCAGTCGTTCAAAACCCCAGAAAATAGAAAAATATTTTAATAATAATTTGAATTGCATGGACAGTTGTTGTTATTCTATATTGTAGGCAGTCGGAAGAAAGGCTGATAGCAGCTACAAAATACATGTATTTCTACAGGAAAATGTCATCTTGACAGGCTGTATCTACAGAACGTTCACACATTCCCAACCATTTGAATAGTAATACATGGATTTGTATAGTCAATGTAAATATTAACGCTTAGCTTCAAGCTCCACTCATCTACTGCGGTTATGCTAACATGACATACAGGAGAACTGTTGTGTTTGGAAATAGACATTACAACTAAAATGACCTAGTTAACCAAGGTCGGTTTCGAGCTTTTGGAAATTACTTTCCTGTTAATCAGACTGGGTTGTTTTCATGCCCCCTTCATCTGTTTCTGGTGTAGGTGAATTTTTACATGACACAGATCTGAAGCAAAAAATTCGACCTGTATTTTAAACATGAAATAAAAATAGCAATATATTACTTGCCAATCTAATTTCAGGGGTCTTTTAGCAATGAACACTATTTTGCAAATTTCAAAAGCCCAAATAATTCTCATTTGGATGTGTGTTGCTTTAGAATTTGGCCATGAGTGAGCAATAGGTAATGAGGCATGGAATTCACATTGCCTTCTAAATCAAAGTGAAGTTCTATTTGGTGGACTTAGAGAGACCTCATGTTGTGGTGTGTCTCGCTGATCTGTTTTGTTTATAAATCAACCCTGCCATCACCGAGGATTCTAACCTGGCCCACTGGAGTATTGAAGAGAACCACTGAATAAACACTCTATAGCGAATTGCAGAGGCAACCTGGCGATATGATTTAGGATTGAATGAAAAGCAAATACTGAACGTATTCCACACGGCCACAGACATCACGTCATCACAGATCAACAAATGTGGGTCCTGGGAAACAACGTAGATTGCTAGCTAATCGCGACTGACATTTGATAGTATGACAGTAAGTTGTTTCTACTAATCATTTGCCTCCTTATTAGCCAGGCCACTGAAGATACTGTAGTATATGGAGCTCTCATTGACTCCTTGCAGTGTGCAACTTTAAATTATTAACATTTGAATAATTCCCTGTGAACATTAGTATAGGTTTACACCAGCATAACACTAACAAATTCCTGAAGTAAGGAACTGAAGAGGCTGAGTAGATTGCTAATTAGGTTGGGCAAATTAACTTTAGAAGACCAGCTACAGTATATTTAGATTTCGGTATCATTAAGAATAGTTAATAAATGTTAAGATAAAAAAAATTTGGAGTTCACTTAGCAGCTTCGAGTGCACAATTCACTCCATCGGTTCTCAAGTAGCTATTCACTTCATCACCTTGGTCGTTCCACAACTTCCATGCATATTGTTTTCTTCCACAGCCATGGTCAAACATCTTGATTTGGCAGAGAGTTTGACGAATGTCAGCACAGCTAGCCCTTGGTGAGACTTTTTCTACTGTTCGCTCTAAGCTGGTCCATTGTTGTAGCGGCCGCTACTGTCGTGGTTCCTGGAAGAAGCCAGTGGCCACGCCTTTCATGTGACAGTGCACATTGACTCTCCGGCAAAGTGGAAAGTGTTCACACACTGTAATTATTATCTGCAAGGGATGTCTTATGACTCCCGAATATGGCCCCTGAACCACAATGTAGTTGTGACTACAATTCGATAAAGTCCCAGAATGCAGTGCTGTGTTTGTTAAACCCCCCTGAGAGCAGACCTCCCTCTCTCCACACACACACACACACACACTCACACACACACAATGACAGAGAGACACACAAACATTGACAGACCAACAGGCAGACATACACTTGCATGCACACTCAGACACACAGAGCAGCTGTCACTGGGTTGACCAATGCCCTCTCTCTATTGACTCCCGAGCCGAACCAGGACCATAATAGACTGAGCAACCAGAGCACAAACAAACTGTTCTTCTCCCCTTCCCCTCTCTGAACTTGAGTCCTCTCCGTAAATCAAATAATCAAACAAACTGTTCCTCTTTGCTTCTACTCTCTGAACTTGAGTCCTCTCCGTAAATCAAATAATCAAACAAACTGTTCCTCTCCCCTTCCCCTCTCTGCACTCGAGTCCTCTACGTAAATAAATCAGCCGCAGTGTGAAATGCGGGAGATTAGATGATGACGGATTTATGTCGTATAAGCAGAACCATGCAGCAGTAATAACTATGCATGGGTCTCTTGCTTTTTGATAAGCAAAGCATAAGATCCTCATTGACCCGCCTATATTCTATATGTAACAGCTGATGAATCGTCCATCAAGCCAGAGCTAGGAGAACAGATGGGATGGGGTGGGGGTGTTGGGGGGTTAAACACAGAGGTATACACAGAGGGGGATAGGGAAATGGACAGAGAGATAGAGAGAAAAGAGAAAGGGAGAAAGAAATAGAGAGGGTGAGAGAGAGACAGAGCAATTCCTCCACCCAGGAAAGACATGAATATCTTGAAGTATGGCAGTGGGGTGAATGATATCGTCCCTGTGTGGAATTGCAAGCAGACACTCTGGTCGATGCTACACACACAAAAACACACACGTGCACCAAACACACACAGACAACCACACGCTGGGTCTCTTACATAAATATGACTCCTCATACGAAGAGGAACGTGTTGTTCTGACAACTTATTGTCTGGGCGGATGAGGGGATGTTTCACTGGAGCGACAGAGGAGGGAGGTGCGGAAGACATGGCAATGTCATGACAGAGGGACTGAGGAGGAGAGGGAGGAGGAAAGATGTTTCATTGGGTGTGAGAGTGGCTGGAAGAGGAGGATTGGATGCGAGAGGAATGGATGGAGAGGAATGGATGGAGAGGGATGGATGAAGGGTTTATTGGTTGAATGGATTAAGAAAGGGAGGGAGGTATGGATGGAGGTACAAAACGACAACATGCTGAAGGTGAACACCAGATTCTGATGTGATGGAAAACATCTAGCTACACAAGTCTTCTTCAGCTCGGCACCATTTTACAGAAAACATTAAAAATGAGTGTGCCAAATAGAACCTTATGCCCTATATAATGTATTTCCCAGACTAGAGAATTGGGTGCCATTTCAGGACACTACTGTATATTCTATTGAACATCGCTGCTTCGTTGGTTACAGGCAGAATTAAACAACACACACACACACATAATTTACAATGTACGTATGGTAATAATGTACATATGATAATAAAGTATGTATAGTCATAATGTATGCATATTAATAATGTATGTATAGAAATAATGTTTGCAAATCGATAATGTATGTATAGAAATAATGTATGTAAATCGATAAAGTATGTATAAAAATAATATATGCAAATTAATAATGTATAGTAATAATGTATGCATAGATATAAAGTATGTACAGCAATAATGTATGTATAGTAATCATTCATGTGTACTAGTTCATATAGCAATAACATACATATATTAATAATGTACATATAGTATTGCACGCACAGTAACACAATTCCACAAGCTCCTGTGTCGGCATTCAGTGTTGCTACCTGGGTGGGATGCCTTGTGTGAGTTTTTATTTGTTTGTGTGTGTTACTACATGTGTGTGCGTGTGTGTGTGTGTGCATGTGTGTGTGTGTGTGTGTGTGCGTGTGTGTGTGTGTGTCTGCATGTGTGTGTGTGTGTGTGTGTGTGTGTGTGTGTGTGTGAGTGTGTGTGGCTCCAAGGAAGGACTGGAGAGATGGGACCAGATTGAGGGGGTTCTTTACGGAAGAGGATTATGGGTCGGTAATGTGGACAGTCACACCTGGTCGGCTGGGCTACAGCTGATTGTGGAAGTCAAAGGATTATCCGCACTGAGATGGTGACAGGAGATCAATACGCAACCATACTTATTTACAGATTTACACTCACCCAGTCACCGGTGTCCCACACTCACCTGTTCACACAAATGCACAAATACACAAATTCACACTCACACATGTATGTACCCGAGCACACAATACACACCTAAACACGTTCACTGCTGAAGATGGAATGCTGCGCTCTAGTGTGTGTTCCACCAAGCAGACAGCACTGTCCCGGATGTCCCTCTTTAAAGAAACGATTCTCCCATCTCTTCATGCTGCATTGTTTTTAGGCGTCTCTGAGCGATGTACGAAAATATCACGTGTAGGCTTCGTGAAATCTTGGCATTCACACCAGCAGAATTCCAGTCGGCGCAACATCACATTGCGATAAAGCTATTAGTGTAGATGTGTTAAAGAGGTAATTGGAACGCGATAGAAGGACCCCCCCTCCATGGGGGAAACTTTAGGATGCTTCCTTTGGCACTCAGTACAAAACTCAGATCTAACAAAGTGAATAGTTTTCAAATCCTCTATGAAGCAGGCCCACGATGGGATTCACGCAAATATGATTTTGATTTATTCCGTTGTTTTTGCTACTGTGACTGCTGATGCCTACTTGCAATACGAATCAGTTGGTAGCGTGGCTAGCATCAAACATAGGTGGGCGTGGTAAACGTTGTTTTTAGATGTATTGCAGTTTTTACATCAATACAAGCAACGTACTTGCTTACATCAGTGCAAGCAGCATACTCACATTTGTACCTCAGGAAAGTGAGAAACAAATAATTAGCTAGATGTGGACTAATTTTGCTAGGGATTAAAGATGAGATTCACGTTATTCCCCACTTTCCCCAAGACATTAACATTTTTTGGCAGATTTCCAATTACTCCTTTACCTCATCTATACTGGAAGTTTAATATGAAGAATGAACTATTGGAGTGCAGATGTGTCAGTCATAGATCCCAAAGGTAAATACGGGCAGATGTCATTCTTCTGGTCCATTCCTCTGGAAGGACCCATTGATCAGAGAATCCACCACCTTTGACCCCAAAATCAGAGGCACCTCTCTTGCTAAGCTGAGGTCAGTTGGGCCAGTGGTGTAACAGGTTCATGACCATCTACAATAGTAAAGCAAAACCGCTACATCCATATTACAAAGTAGTATTTTGTGTGTATGGTTGAAGAAAAACAGGTCCCTGTATGAACACAAACAAGTCTGTCGTGATCACAGAAGCCGTGGTTAATTGGGATACATTAAACTCCTTGCACGGCGCTTCGCCCACCCAGTGCCCTGCTCTTCACCCGTGAAATCTGACGATCAGCATCACAGGGTATGCGGGCTTGTTTTGTTTACACTGGGCGAATAGAGCAGGCGACATGGCAACACCTAAACGTGTAATCTGACCAGAAATGCAGCACAGCTAGTTACAGAACGGAGCACACACAGGCCGCGGAGGCAGGCAAGCTCGCGCTTCGTTCAGCATAGAGAGGCACAGAGGGAGCAAGTCCATCAAAAAGTGTATTTAACCTCGTTTTAAATTGGTATACAGTATTCTCTCAGCACGCTTCATGCGGTATTTGCACAGCCTACTTATGCGTTTATGGCACGTTGCTTATCACGTTATTTGAATATTTTCAGAATAACACAATCTCATTATGACAAGTCAGATACCCTATTTTAATTGAATGGCACATTGGCCAGCTTCTGTGGGACTGGTTTCCAGGAACAGATCACGACTAGGCACAGACAGTCTAAAAATAATCATAAATAGAACATTTTGTAAGCTGCCTTTTAAGTATAGAAATCTGTTTTCAGGAAATCAGTTGTTAGTAGTCTAACAAGCAAACATATACATACTCTCTAAGTAATGGGGCATCTTAGAAGTTTTGTAGCCTGTGAATTCTTTGATAATCTTCTAATGCTAGCTGCCTCCTGTTCTTGCAGTTTTTTTCACAAAACGTCTTTAATGTAAACATGTAGCAATCTTTTATCTTTTAATTTACTTTTGATTCCTTCTGTTTTAGCTAGCCTGATTGAAATGGATGTTCGCTGAATCCTGATCACAGACTAACCAAGTGATATTGCAGAGGGTGGCGTAATCGTCCAGGGGGTTAGCAGACCAGTATGGCTACCTTGTCTTGTTGCTCTCCAGTGACTCCTTGTGGCAGCTTTGGTGCCTGGGAGCTCAATCAGGTCTAGAGATTGCTTTCCTTCTTCCTTGTACGGATTCTGTCTAGCCTTGAACGATGAAGCTGAGCCTTGAACGCAAAGTGGATCCCCTCTTGGCTTTGGAGTAGCAATTTGTGTCTGTCAACATGAGAAACAAAGAGGTGACAGTGAAAGTCAAAAATACATTTGGAACACTCTTCGTCAGATAGTCATGGTAAGGCCAAAACTGTTCTTCCATTTGCTGTGGCACCATCTGTTGAATACCTATGTAGAGACCAGGAAGTTTATTTCAACGCCCAAAAGCGATCTGTTTTCATTGTGCCGTATTAGTCACATGATGAAATCCCTCCAATCAGGTTGGCGCAGCCCTCCCTATTGACAAGCAATTGGTATGCAGTCCGCAAGCTCAGAGCTCCTGCTGACAGGCTTCTTGACCGCCCTACTTCTGGGGAGATTGTAAACCCATAATGCAACACAGAGATGTTCTTAACTGATCCTATCTATATTGTGTATGCTTGTACCTGTGTACGGTCTGTCCTCTTTATGGTCTGTCCTCTTTATGGTCTGTCTTCTTCATGGTCTGTCCTCTTCATGGTCTGTCCTCTTTATAGTCTGTCCTCTTTATAGTCTATCCTCTTTAGTGTTCCTCAAGGCTCTGCTCTGGGAACAGTTTTGCTTTCACTATATATATGCTTCTTTGAGGGCTGCTCCCTCTCGGGCTGGCGACACCCCTGTTCTGAACCCTCAAACCCATGGCCAAGTCAGTGTCACACATCTGTGTGTCCAGGTCTGAATATTCTACAAAATAGACAGTGGCTTGTTCATTTCCTTACCATTGCTGTTGTCCTTCATTTTCATTGGTGTAGGCCCTCTGATATGCAATAAATACACCGCACACTTTTCCCTGCTCCAATTGCGAAGTGGCACAATTGTTTTTTCTTGGTGTTTACTTCCAAATACAGCCTGTCATTGTGGAAGAATAGGCGACTCAAACCAACCAGGCAAGAAAATCAACTTACCGCAGGGCAGTTGTCAGAGTGAATGAGACTATATGTCACAGTGTTTAGTAAACCTGTTTGTGTTTCAGAATACATAATACACGCACTGAAATACAGTTACACAAAGTCACTCGCGTCTTCTTGTTGTGGTCGAGTTCTGCAAGCAGTCTCTGCTGTTTCATGTCAGTCTAGTCAAAGGATTGTTACACAACGGTGAAGTGTCCCCAGTATTCCTGGATGTGATGTTTTGAAAGTAGCTCATTGAACATTAGAAAACCTGATTAACTAGCATCAAGCAGAATGTACTGCCCCTTCCAGTGTGTTTGAACTCCGTGTCACATGCGGACTCAAATGATTCCAGTTGTGGCAGCCACTTTTAAAAACAAACCACAAACATTCTATCGACGAGTGTAAAATGGGACTCCAAAGGCAAACGCAGGATGTAGCAAGGGTTTTTTCACTGTTTTGGGCATCAAGACACAAATGTTCGTAGTCTTGCACGGTCATGCATCATTTTCAGACATCGTCTATGACTCTAACAGGTCCAAGAGACAAACTTCACATGTCAGTAATGGATCACTCACGACAATCATCATCAGTCAACAGACAATGGAGATTTACAGAGGACGTGCCTGTGGGGGGAGGGGAGCAGATCTAGGAAGACACAGAGGGCACTATGCTGTAAAGCACATTTGCAACCTCTAGTAGGCTACATCCTTTTGAGTTTTAAACAACCACGATCTGTCCTTTGTTACCAAGGCGTGCGGGACCTGTTGAATTAGTACATAAACATCAAGGCTTTTTGTTTATTTGTGTTTAACTATCACTTAATATGATAAGTGAATTGAGTACAAATGTACTCAAAGGGTGTTTCTGGCCATTCTCTGTGTAGGCGTTGGCGTTTACGCCGCATTTCATTGGCATGGACCAATTAGGATTACTGATTAGAAGCAATTTGAGTACAAAGTTGTTCAGTTTCCATATTTGCTGGAATGTTTCGGAAGATGTTTGACCTCATATAGTGAATCATTGTAATCTGATTGGACAAGGTAAATAACTTACGCAAAGCAGGATGAACATATTAACACGCCACGGAGCAGGGGCTTGGTAGAGAGGAATAGTGAGAGGCGTTTTGAGAAATGTATGTAAATGCAAAGCCAACGCAAGCTTGGGGAATGGAAGGTTCAGGGAAATGCTGTTTTATGATAAAACTGCATACAATGAAGCAATTTAGCAGGTGTGTTTTCACTCCAGTGCATTTGAAAATGAAGCTAGGCCATTTAATGAAAACTGCTGAAATATTCCCTAAATAAATAAAACGTTTTTTCACAGACCTTTAACGATTTTCGAGAATATTTCTCTGTACATTGACTGAAAGATATAGAAGAGTAAGTGTTTTTGGGATAGGTACAGAATCTGAGAAATGCAGCCAGGAAGGCATGGCGCAAATAAGGAAGGCATGGCGCTTGGCAGTGAAATATTGCATTGCTGCTTTTAAAAACTGTATTTAGCATTTGTTTTTCTGTCCCTTCATGCCCTAAGTGGCACACTTACTTCCCACATAGTGGACTACTGGGGACCTGAATTCTATGGGTCATAATCAAATGTAATGCGCTACGCAGGGAATAGGGAGTCATTTGAGACACGGCCAAATAGTTTGTTTGCTGACACGAGTTTTGGAATGACACTGACATTTTTACACCAAAGTGAGCAATGAGTGTAATTTCAACACAAAGACAAACAGTACAATCATATATTTTCATAACCGGTTCTGTCATATGGTTGGTTTGAGAGGAAAGACTCTGAAAGCATTAGATATGTATCAAAGCTAAATATGGTGAGTAAGCTTTTAGCTTATTGTATGCAAAACATTGTCTGTTATAGGAACTGAAAAAGGGCCTTGTCAGTCATTTTGGATGGAAACACAGTTGGTGTTTGAGAGTATGTGTTTTGTGTGCATGTGTGCGCGTCTCTCTCCTTCTCTTACACCAATGTCAGAAACAAAATCCGTCCTGACAAGTCGATTGATAGACCTGCTCTCTTAACAAATTGCAGAAATCCGTGTCTGTCAGCTAATTTCATTTTTTATATTAACAATCCCCTTTTATCTAAATAAAGTATAAACAAAATAAATCTTGTAATATTTTTGATAGAAATTAACTGTTATTTTTTATTTCCATATTGTGGCCAAACACTCAAAAATCTGCTCACTAGACGTTTCATATATTTGTAAATGTATATTAATATGCAATCCCTCTGGGAATGAATGTCAGCAACAGCATAGGGTTTGGCACAAATATTCACACTATTCCCTATCAGTAAAAAGTGCACTAATTCTGACCAGATTCACAATGCAAATTTCGGTTACACGTCCTTTGGACAGTCAAAATTACAATTTGTAGATGTTCTGCCGATATTCATATTATCAACAAACTATCAAAAACAATGTACATGTTTGCTAAGGTTAGGTTTGGAATAAATGTCAATGTAAACGCTGGGGAAAGACATTGTTAGGGAAAGGACAAGGTTCAAGGTCATGGTTAGTGTTAGTAAATAGTTAATTGGAATGTTATTGATAGTCTGCATTTTGTCTGTTAAGTATTTGACAGACTAACTATTCAAAGTGTTTCCCAAATTTCAAGGAAATATCGCTAATTTGCTCCCACATTGTGGAGGTTAGCTGAATTACAACAAAACACGTGTGCATTCAAGCCATCTCTCCCCTTACAGCACACCTGCTATACTCACTTTCACTTTTGTTTGACCAACTGTAAAAGCTTTACAAAATATATTTTGGAAAATGTTCAAAAGGTAAAAAAACGAGTTAGATGGCACATTGCTTCCCCACACTCAATGTTTGTTTTCTCACTGGAACAGAAATTGAGTGAACTGAATGTCAGCAACCAAGAAATGACAGAGCAATTTCGCCTGCCCGTGTCTGCCATTGTTTAGAGAGATGACTCTGTGTCTTAGTGATGTTGGTAAGATTTGACCACTTGAAATTCTGCATTTTAGGACGCACTTTTGTATGAAATTAAAATTATTTCTTGTGAATAAAGATTGTAAAACACCCTCATTCCACTGTGATTGAAGGCTGACTATATAACATTTCATGTTGTATTATTATTAAAGTTACAGATTGTTATGATTGCTAACAAGCAATTTTCAATACTGCAGATACATGTGCAAAACTCTAAACACAGTCATCACAACAACACTCTATGTGGAAACCTGTGGATAGTTTTTCATTGCTTTGACACAAAATGCATTCAATGACACCATCTTTCAAATTTCATAAATACTTGTCTCACAAAAACACATTTACCAACAAAACCCTATGTATCTACAGACCATTTTGCAAATGTTAAGATACCCTTATCAAAACTATGAAGCTTAAGTTCAAAAGCAACTCAAAATTGAATTAGACTGCATATTTTTACATTTCTACAGTAAAAGCAAAATATAAATTTTTAAATAAAAATAAAAGAATAATTATAACTTAAATAACTTTCATTCATGGATAACCTCTATGGAAGGCTTTTGCCTGGTGAAGAAAGAGGGCAAGTCAGAAGAAATATGGAAACCTGGGTAATTGTATGGGACAATGTGGCATTTCACCAGTCCCATGCAGTCATAGAGTGGTTTGGAATATGGAAACCTGGGTGATTGTATGGGACATGCAGTCACAGAATGGTTTGGAATATGGAAACCTGGGTGATTGTATGGGACATGCAGTCACAGAATGGTTTGGAATATGGAAACCTGGGTGATTGTATGGGACATGCAGTCACAGAGTGGTTCACAGCCCATCCCAGGATGGTGTCACTTTTCCTCCCCAATGACTCTCCCTTCCTCAACCCCAGAGAAGAATTATTTTCCTCATGGAGGTGGAAAGTTTATGACCACCATCCACATGATCAGATGTCCCTCTTAGATGCAGTGAATGCAGGATGCCTGGACATACCTGCAGAAGATTGCCAGGGATGGATGAAGAGACTATTTCCCAGGTGTTTTGTATGAGAGGCCATGTGGTGTGATGTGGATGAGAACTTGTGGCCCACTGCAGCAGACAGGTTCGACTAGCATTGTTATACATCTGTTTCATTTGGACAGTATGCTATGCATATTCATAGTGTGTATAACATTTTTGTTTGTTTAGCAGTACTGGAATTATTTATTTTTGTGTATTTTGGAAATGCTCTGCTAAAAGCAAAATACAGTAATTTGTGAACATATATTAAATTGCACTGAAGCATATTTCAGCCTTTCTGCTTTATGTCTTTACAAATCATGCCGAACATTCTATACAGTACAGGTTTGCCACTCTTCTTTTGTAAAAATTACTTTTGGTGAATGTAAAAAATATGACATTCAAGACAAATTGACACATTTTCAAGTGGTAGCTGTGTTTAGAGTTTTGCAGGTTGTGATACTATGAATGACAGTGTGCATGTCATGAGAGATTGTCAGCTTTCATTTGGTAGAAAGATTTGCTTTTCAGACATGCAGGATGTGCATTGCCAAGCTGCATGTTGTTTTGATAACTGTATTTAGAGTTTTGCACATGTATCCACAGCATTGAACAATGCTTGTTAACAATCATGAAAAACAGCAATAATATATAGCTCCGGGAAAAACTGAGAGACCACTGCACCTTTTTCTTTCCTTTCCTAAAAAGTCAAAAAGGAAAGTTTTGAGTGAGGAACAGAAGCGTTCAATTCGCAATGGTCTCTTAATTTTAACCCTTCTGTTCCTCACTAAAAACCTTCCTTTTCGACTTTTTTGGAAAGGAAAGAAAAAGGTGCAGTGGTCTCTTAATTTTTTCCGAAGCTGTATATGCTAATATGAAAAGTCCACATCAATATCAGTCGCCTTTTTATGCTTAACATCAATATCCATATGGTAGTTTTCTAAAGTCTGGGCATGAAGAAAACATTGTGGGCTGGATTGAAACCCATGCTGTTTGCAGTACACGTGCACCAGCTGCCTTGACATCCAAGGCCACACCAAATCACCAAGTAACATATACCAGAATGGTGTTGATTTCAGATATGAAACCACCGAAGATAGAGTTGGAAAATGGTGATATTGTCCTTTAATGGCCAATTGATTCACTGCATACATCCTTGAACTTGCAAATGTGTTGTATTTACCCACTGATCCTTGGAGAAAATAACTTAGTTATTTTACTGAACTTTGTTCCAGCAGTCATAACCCCCCCCCCAAAAAAAAACCCAACAAATTGTAAACACAGTAAATGTTTACCAACACAGCCTCAAAACATGGTTCAAACTATAACGTTGACATCATGGATAGTCAGTCCTGACATAGGTTTGGTTTCCAACCCCACCCCTCAGATTTTCACAGAGGCGGCTGGGCGAAAGCTGTTGTTCTTATTGTTTTAACAGACCCCAAAAAAACCTCATTAGTTCCATATCGTGTTTGTCGTATGAACATAATATCAAAACAGTTCCCCCAAAAAGGTATTTACACATCTTTAGAGCATTGTCACCCCTCAAAGTAATGTACGCTTCACAACTCCAAGGGCCCATAACACTTAGTGAAAATATTGAAATGCTATATAATTGTTGGTTTGTCAACCGGACAATATGACAGTTTTATTTCCTCCATAATGATAAAGTTTGTTTCGGGCCAACTTTGTGCCCTAGGTGTTGAGGTTCGAGTTAAAACACTGGAACACGCAGTAACAAGACAGAACCAAGCATTTCACTTATCTCTGGATTATTATTTAATACAAGCTTGCAGGCAATAGTTTTGTACCAACATACAGAAGGTATGCAAATGAAGAAGGATTGCAATGAAAAGAAACACACATCTTGCATACATTGATGCAAACCACCAAACTCCTCCTTCTGTAACCACATGACCTTGGGTGCTTCCTTACTCCTAGACTATGATGTAACCCTGTGACCTTGGGTGCTTCCTTTCTCCTAGACTATGACGTAACCCTGTGACCTTGGGTGCTTGCTTACTCCTAGACAAGGATGTAACCTTGTGACCTTGGGTGCTTCCTTACTCCTAGACTATGATGTAACCCTGTGACCTTGGGTGCTTCCTTACTCCTAGACTATGATGTAACCCTGTGACCTTGGGTGCTTCCTTACTCCTAGACTATGACGTTGCCCTGTGACCTTGGGTGCTTCCTTACTCCTAGACTATAATGTAACCCTGCGACCTTAGGTGCTTCATCACTCCTAGACCATGATGTAACCCTGTGACCTTAGGTGCTTCCTTACTCCTAGACTATAATGTTACCCTGCGACCTTAGGTGCTTCATCACTCCTACACCATGATGTAACCCTGTGACCTTAGGTGCTTCTTCACTTCTAGGCAGCTGGGCCTTTGTCTCTGAGAAACTGGTAAAAGTGAATCCTACCTAACTAAACCACTGTCTGTATTTCTCTATTCTCTGTATTTCTCTATTTCTGTTCAGTTGTCATGTGTCGACCCAGCCTGCTACTCCTTCACACTCTGTTCTAGTAACATTCCACTCATGCACACAGTTGGTTACTTGGCTTATCTCCTTCGCATAAATTCAGAGTCCAGTCTGTCCTTGGAAAGGCTCATCTATCAGGTCCTTCCTTGCTTCTCTAAACAATTGAGCCTCATCTAACTTCAACTCTGCAAAACATTACATACACACTTTCTCATTTTCTCTTTACTCTAAACAGTACATGTATACAATGCAATTTTCTATTAGTACACATTTATTCCTTATATATTAAAGGTAATATTACCTTTATACTACATTATTCTTCCACAATATACTGAGAGGTTTATATTTAGGAGCTGTCAAAATCCCAACACAGGGTGCATGCCAAATATCACCCTAATCCATATGAAGTGCTCTGCTTTTGACCAAAGCCCAACTGGGAATAGGGTGCCATTTGACCAACATAACATGGGGGGGGGGTCAGCTGACGTATCCACTTTAGAGAGATACTGGTCTGTATGTGTGTGTTTTTGTATGTGTGTCTAGATATCCATGCCTTTAAATTGTTTGTGTGTAGGTATGTCTGTGTGTGTTTGTATGTGTGTGTTAGTGTGTTGATATCCATGTCTTTTAAATAGTTATCATGTATTTAAAATGTGTGTGTGTGTGTGTGAGTGAGAATGGGCTCTATCCCAAACGAACCCTATTCCATTTCGTGTACACTCCTTCTGACCAGGTCAGATAGTGTGTGACTATGGTCCCCTACATTGTGAATACAGTAGGGTTTGGAATGACGCCAGGTTGAATTACACAGGTCTCTGGTAGATATGCACCTGCTAGCCTGGCACGCAGGTAACCTTTCTGAAACACTGTGACTGTTGCTAGCCACCGCACTATGGAATTATTTACACAACCGTGTTCTCCCCGTGGTCAAAGAAAATGACTGAACGTGATTGGGTTTGCTGGTAAAAACAGTACATGCCCTTCACTTTCCACAGTGTAGAGAGTCAACAGTTACAGGAGAAAGATTTGGGCATCTCTCTACGTGTTTGTTTTTAGCTGTCTCTGTTTTGGTGATGTCACAGTACTGCTATTAAAACTGTCTCAGTTTTGGTGATGTCACAGTACTGTTCTAAAACTCTCTCTGTTTTGGTGATGTCACAGTACTGCTGTTAAAACTGTCTATGTTTTGGTGATGTCACAGTACTGCTATTAAAACTGTCTCTGTTTTGGTGATGAAATATTCCTGCTATTATAACTGTCTTTTATTTAATGATGACAAAATAAAAGATTTCCCTGTCCTTGATGACAAAATAAAAGATGTTCCCTGTCCTTGTCCATCTGGTCATGCTTCCGACCTGGACTAGGTTTAAATAGACTCTGGACTCAGCCCACATGCATTTATTAATTATTACAATTTGCACTCTTAATATGTTCACCCGGCACAGCCAGAAGAGGACTGGTCACCCCTCTGAGCCTGGTTCCTTTCTAGGTTTCTTCCTAAATGTCGGCCTTCTTAGGGAGTTTTTCCTTGCCACTGAAATTCAACATTACTGTTGTTTGCTCCTTGGGGTTTAAGGTTGGGTGTTTTGTAAAAGCACTTGGTGACAACTGCTGATGTAAAAAGCGCTTTATAAATACATTTTATTGATTGATTGACAAATTCCTGCTGCTATAATTATCTCTATTTTAATAATAACAAATTCCTGCTATTATAACTATCGCTGTATTAGTGGTGTCACATTCCTGTTTTAATAACTATGCCCTTGGCAGAAATAAACCCAACATGGCTACAAGCATCATGCAGGATAAAGCCATTCAACCATTTAGGAACTCCAGTGTTTGGCACTAATCCTGGAAACATGCAAATATTTGTGAACACGCAAAAAGACAAAAAAGCAACAATCGAGACACACAGATACATAACGTGGGTGCATGCATACACACACGCACACATACGCACACATGCGCACACACACACATACAAAATAAAAAAATACATCCAGTAGAGATACAGAGAAATATTTTTCGTACTGTAAACAGGTGTCAGTGGTTGTGCTTCACTTTCTGAGGTAATGTGGAACACTTTCCAAAGACATGCTCAACACAGCACTGAGATCAACAGTCTGGCTCAATGTGTGTGGGAGTGGAAGGAGCAGTGACCTAGGATGTCTGATTCAGTAGCATAGAAAAAAAATACTTTGTTGTTGGAAAGCAAAAAAAATCTTCTCACTGGCACCACAAATTTATTTTACCACCAGCGGCAGCACTTTTTCCATGAGGAGCGCCATGTTAGTTACCAGGCAGACAACGTAGTCAGTGTGTTTAAGCTCCTTCCGGGTTAGAGGTTGGGCCAAAGCGCTGGACACATTTCTTGCACCTTACAGTGTACTGTACCTTTGACACAGGAAGAGTTTCTCTTTGTTTGACTGAAGAGAAAAATGTATTTACATTTTAAATGTATTTTTTTCAAATAGGCTCTTACTCACAATAAACCCAAGTCCTACTTGAGCTGGAACTAGAGGGTATGAAAGATAAACATTTCAAAGGACTCATTTTTTTTGGACAAGATAAATACCATTTCGAAGATAAATCTCGTTTCAATACTTACTCCGTTTTTCTTGTTCACTTTCACAATGCCTCAATAGAATTTCTCCCACATATTATATAAAATAAAAATGCCAAATTTGTTTATGGTTTTGTCTGGTCTGTTTTTGATTGTTTTTAGCATGATTTTCTCAGAACGAACAACTTAAAAATGTTCCAATCTACTCTGTATTTGTTTTATAATGACACGCTGAAATGACAATTTGAAATAAATTGTTGTAGCATCACTTGTGCCATTTGTAATGTCCTGTTACCTTTTCTACCTGGGCCCTGGCCATCACAGAGCAACAGGGCAATACTAATTATAACAGTATTGCCCTATGGAAATAGTGCCCTTCAACAGGTAATAGTGCCCTTCAAAAGGAAGTAGTGCCCTTCAATGTCTATTCCATGAGAGACAGCTTGTAGAGATCAGCCAAAAGGATGTGTTGTTCCTCTTGTTTAGGTTATGCTCAGAAGCAGTGTTGATAAATAGTTCTGTCACTATTCCACAGCTGTGTTCCAAACGGGCCCCTTTAGCCTTTGGTTGCCTGTCAAAAGTTGTGCACTAGGTAGGGAATAGGGTTGGACGTGGGACACGGACCACATCGATCACAACTCTGGCGCTGTCCATGGTTCTGTTGGGTCGACTAAACAGCAGATGCTGATTGGGTGAGATCCAACTGAATTGTGCGATCTTTGTTTTTGTGCATGGTGTGTACCTCGGCAAAACCCTGGGAAATGAAATGATGAATTGATACTTTGAATGTTAGTCATTTCAAATCCATCTCAAAACGTCCTCTTCCGCCAGAAGGCTAAGAGGAATGATCAGTTGCTCTTTCTGAAAAAAAACAAACAAAGGACCTATTTGAATGTTATGTATGTCTCAACAAACCCGCCCCCGCCGGAATGCCGGATAGACAGCCAGACTGGCCAGTCGTCTCAACCGCCACCTCATGTCACACCCCCAAGAAATGGAAATGTCGACAAAACATTTTTAAATCAAAACACGTAAACACAGTGTTGAATTTCAGACACAGGCAAGAATGCTTTTGGCTGCTACATATAGAATGTTTTGGTCATTTGTTGACTTACCACTGGTTTACCACTGGCACTGACTTCACATCTGAGTCAAATCAACAAACCAACATCTCCTTCCAGAGGGTTAAACCACTGCCAGTCTGTTGAACTCTACAGCTTCTGTCGTAAACATTGTCCTATGAAAGTGACTTTTAAAAACCTGAAGGAGTCATCATAACCCTACTGGACAGAACTTGACCGGCGGGAGTCATTTATCTACATCGTTGATGAACTGCCGAAGACGCACTTGTTGTCAAGACGTATTCTTGACTTGGTTGCCTCTCTGCACACATGGGCATGTTAGCCAAGTACCTCTGATATAGGGATTTGAGTCAACTAAACCCAGCGAAATGGAACCAAAAGAAATAGAGGTGTTGTTCAGAGAAAAGTTCTTAAAATGCCATTTTAGTTCCAACCCCAGACACTCAGCATGTACACACACACACAAACACACTCACTCACACACACACACACACACACACTCACTCACACACTCACTCACACACACACTCCCACACTCAGGACTTTGACAGCTGCACAGGCTCTTTGGCCAAGAGGGTACTAATGCAACCTGCTAATGAATCGAAATCTGTATCTGAATATGCATTGTGCTACCCAAGCACCTCTCCAGCCCACGTCACCACTAATCACATCTCGCTTAGCCTTGATGTGCATATCAGGAGGCAGCCTCGGCACTTGACCTGACTCGTCCCTGTGTGACATAAGAATTGAAAATTACCAACAGTTCACGTGGAGAAATACATATTGATAATGGACTCCTCCCACTGTCATGGGGGCGACATCCCTGTCAGTTGGAGCCGCACCTAGCATCGGTACGCTGCACAGCAAACCCCAGTCTTCAACATGTTTGGTGTTTAATGTTGGGCCTGAGGTTTGGCATAAAACAGGAAAATGAAGAACAAGTGCCCAGCACTGGAATCAAACCATAACCCTGCTGTTGATTTGCTTGTTTTGAACGCACATCCTGATGCTCTGGAGACCTGGGCGTACAACACGTGTTGCCTCACTGCTGTGTTCATCTACCCAGCACATGGTCACTTTACTGTAGCTGGGGTGGGGAGGGTGGGGAGGGTGGGGAGGGTGTGTGTTTGTGTCTCGGGGCTATTTTAAGGCAGATTTCCCTGGCTAGCACCACCAAGGTGCAACGTATCTCTCGGGGGAAGTAGTCGCAGGGCAGTGGTGTTAATTATTCTGAAGATCAACTATGTCAGCAAAACTCTCTGATTACACATAATTGGCCCTCTGTGGAAGCTCAGGACCTCTCATTAAAACACATATTCACGTGGACACACACACACAGCAGATTTACATTAATGATGTTCTACTGTGATCATAAGCATGTAAACAGTCCCCCCAATCCCCTCACACCCACCCACCCCTCGCCACACTCACCTTCCCAGGGACCTCAAAGATTTTGTGAAAATGTATAATTATGTTTAGGCAAATGCATTCTGCTTGACTCATCAGAAATCGGGGTTAACTGCTTTGCTTATGGACAGAACGACAGATATTTCACCTTGCCAACTGGGGATTCAATCTAGCAACCTTTCATTCACCGGTCAGATGCTCTGACCAATAGGCTAAATATATAAATTATATTTTCTAGTCAGTATCCAAAAATCCATGCCAAGAGCAGTTATAATCATCTATAGCCTCACAGTTGCTGTGTGTTATAATTTCTTTGTGATTGTAGTCCATGAACACAATTTCTTTAAATCTACTGATCTGAAGGATATTTCAGAATGCTGTATTAGTACGCTAGCTCGGTCAAACCAGAACTTCTGCAAACTCTGAGTTTTCAGCTTCAGAAAAAATGCATGAAGTCTAGCCAGATCAGAAACCACAGCAACAAATGCTCTGAAACAAGCCAACTGGCTACTAGGTTAAGTGGATCATATCCTGTCCAGGTAAATGAAACGCAGTTTCAAAGGGATAGGCCAATCAGATGGCCTATCCCTTTGTAGAAAATCCAACTGCCATAGGAGCCTGCACTGAAAACTGTGCATTATAAAGGGAACAAATCATTGGGGCATTCAATACATTCTTTAGACCAATCAGAAGAATTTATTTTTGAACATTATATTTTTTTTGTCCAACGTGACCCATGTTCAGAAAACATCTGAACCCCCACCTTTTAACAGACTACCTAAAATGACTCTACGACCGCCATCCCCCTTGGCTTTGTGAACTTGTCTTCCAGGGTTGTTTGTGGTGACCAATTCAAATGTGTTAACTTTTAGGCAGTTGTTCCACCGACTGAAGCTTTTTAATACTTATGTCTGTAAGTAGCTCTGGATAAAAGCACCTGCTAAATGACTGAAATGTCAATGTAAAAAAGGGAGAAAAAGACAGAGGGAGTCAGAAAGAAAGAGTGGACGGAAAGTACTTGTTTTCATCTTTCTCTCTCTCTCTCTCTCTCTCTCTCTCTTTTCCCCCATCAACTTCTCATCAATTTTGTAAATTAAATTTCCATTATTTTCCTTTTCATTTTAATTATTACAATTATAGAGGAATTAATGAGGGGGGGACCCACCATGCAAATGTACTGTGACGACAAAGGCACACCATGTTGTTCCAATGTGAGAGAGATCGCAAGAGATGAGGAGAGAGAAAGACAGAGAGAGGGAGGGAGAGAGGAAGGGAGAGAAAGAGAGGAAGAATGATAAAACAGATGGAAAGAGAGGGATAGAGAGAGAAATAACGCAATAACAGCAGGACTGGGCTGAGTTTTTTTTTACAACCATCTTAACACAAGCGACCACAAAACATTTCATCATTGAGCATGTGAAGAAATCAAAAAGGAAAATCTTGCCTGAAACCAGCGGGTTGTGAGAGCTAGTTCACTAAACCAACCCAACAGGACCTGAGGACTGAATTCAAACTACTTGGTATAACCAAATTATCACAAAGAAAATGTAAAATGAAGTAACCAATTGGAATTACACATAGAAAAATCAACAAGTACACATCAGTGCTAATTTCCTCCAAAACCAACAGTCAGTAGCAGACCACTGACAGAAAACTGAAGAAAACACTGACTATGGACAGACTCTGTGAGCACATTCTGGCCTGAGAGACTATTTGTCACAGTCAAACATGGTTAATCAGAGAGGACAGTCTGTTATCACTCTGCTCCAAGGGAGAGGTGGAGAAAGAGATACATTTGCTATTACACAGTGAGAAATACCAAGACCTATGGGAAGCTTTTTCCCCCCAAAACTATTCGTCATTACAAGGAATTTGAAACTATAAAAGATGTAGACAAAATCAAATATTTATTGGGTGAAAAGCCCACATTTGCAGCTATGGCAGCCAAATATACAGCCTTGTGCCACAACCTGAGGAACAGCCGATGAAAAGTGCAAACATAACAACAGTAAATCAATTTGATGTTCTGTTCTGCCGTTGCCACACTGTTTTGCCATTACCACACCGGGTGCCTTTTCAGTCATGTTGAGACTGGCGTCCTACTACTGCATTTGTTTGTTTATAATGCGTTTATTGGCCTTTTCATGACTTCTTCCACTATTCCACCACTGTTATTATAATGCTTTTTTTTGTTGTTTTTATATTTATTTGATTTCATATGACATCATATTTGTTATTATTGCCTTTTTGCTGTCACTCTGACCACCACTGTGGTTTGTATTCATCAACAGAATAATTAATTTTATTTGCCGTCTTAATAGTCTACTAAGACAGAGAGAATTGGAGAGAGAGATGGAGAGAGAGATGGGGAGAGGGATGGGGAGAGCAAAAGAAAAAGAAAGCGAGAGAGAAAGAGAGAGAGAGAGAGAGAGAGAGAGAGAGAGACTGCGATGGAGAGAGGAGGCGAGAAGGAGGGAGAGATAAAGACAGAGAGATGGTGAGAGAAAAGGAAAGTGTTAGGTGACATAGAGAAAAATATTGAAAAAGAGAAAGAGAGAGAGGAGAGTGAGGAGAGAAAAGAGATATATAGGAGAATAGTAATTAAGAGAGCTCTTGGCTCCAGTTTAACAGTTTAACAGACATAGCTATAAACGCTGCTTTGCAATGTGACAAGAAAAGTCAAAACAGCAAGAGGTGTGTGTGTGTGTTTGTGTGTGTATGTGTGCTCTTCTGTGGCACGCACATGCACGTGTAACTGATCAGCATGAGAGGCAGACCAGGTAAGAAGAGCTCAGATATGAGCCAGAGACCCTGATAATTATTAAGAAGCGTTAAGGATTATGATTATCTGGGAAAAAGCTGAGCGAGCCTGAAAGGCAAAGCATATTATTACAGAGAAAAAATAGATTGGGCCTCCATGTGTATATCTATATCTATATCTATATATATATATATATATATATATATATATATATATATATATACAGCTCCGGAAAAAATTAAGAGACCACTGCACCTTTTTCTTTCCTTTCCAAAAAAGTCGAAAAGGAAGGTTTTGAGTGAGGAACAGAAGGGTTAATATTAAGAGACCACTGCAAATTGAACGCTTCTTTTCCTCACTCAAAACTTTCCTTTTCAACGTTTTTGGAAAGGAAAGAAAAAGGT
>JACXGI010002218.1:0-22435 GCA_016801175.1 Esox masquinongy
ACAAAGTTGAAGTTACGCCGGGGCTGGATATTTCAACAAGACAACGACCCAAAACACTGCTCAAAATCTACCCGGGCATTTATGCAGAGGAACAAGTACAATGTTCTGGAATGGCCATCCCAGTCCCCAGACCTGAATATCATTGAGAATCTGTGGGATGATTTGAAGCGGGCTGTCCATGCTCGGCAACCATCAAACCTAACTGAACTGGAGATGTTTTGTAAGGAGGAATGGTCCAAAATACCTTCATCCAGAATCCAGACACTAATTAGAGGCTATAGGAAGCATCTATAGGGTGTTATTTTAGCAAAAGGAGGCTCTACTAAATATTGATGTGATTTTTCAGTTGGGATGCCCAAATTTATGCACCTGTCTAATTTAATTTTGATGCATATTGCACATTTTCTGTTCATCCAATAAACCTAATTTCACTACTGAAATACTACTGTGTCCATCAGCTATTTGATAGATCAAAATGAAATTGCTGATCCAAACACCCAATTATTTATATATGAAAATCATGGAAATTGTCAGGGGTGCCAAAACTTTTTCATACGACTGTATATTTGGCTGTAACTGTGGTCCTTAATGCTCTTGTCAAGTCTGTCAAATGCCAGCTAGACAAACAGCTTTGAGTTGATTAAACACTCTGCACCTCTGTTCAGCAGAATAGACTTTGGCTTTATAGGTTTTAAATTTTTTTTTATACCATTACTGTAGATGTCAAATGATTATGTTGCAGTGCAAACAGAACAGTTGGCCAAGGCTGACAAAGGTCTGCCATATCTTTAAATATTGAGTGGGATCAATTTGTTGTTGCTGGCTCTGGTTACATTTTCACTTAGGAAAAATGTGCAAGCCAGAAAAATGTGCAAAATGTGCTCCAACTAGTTGAGTTTTGGTAAAATTCAACAGTAATTGGAGCTTGTTCAAGTCCAAAAACATTGGACTCAGACCCATGACATTTCTATTGTCATTTATCAAAACCTAACCAAATAGCCATTACCCAAACAAAATGGGCTTAGTAGGCTGTGAGGGGTGGTGTCTCATTGGCGTGGTTAAGTATAAATCATTATTGGCCTCCACAGATTGGGAGCATTTAGCCCCCTTTTCCATTCTGTGCAACTCGCAGGCCTGTCCGTGTCCAGTGCCCCATAGTGCCGAGCAGGGCCAAATGGGTAATGTATTAAACAAATTTGCTAGTCGTGTTCAATGTTAATGGTCTGACAGAAGTTGTCCAACATATATTGCTGTGGCTAGCAAGTTTGTGTGGCTCATTGCTAGCTTGTTTAGATAGGTAGCCACTGTAGCTTCATATAGCAACATTTAATAACTAAATCACTGTCACTTGTCACTTGCGTCCACAACAGAAATGGCATCCAAATTGCATTGCAACACAGGCTTAAACTGCTGGTATTAAATCCAAATGTATTACTTTATTTTTCAGCTCTAAAGGATCCTGATAGCAATCCTTACAGCGTGCTTGACAACACAGAGACGGACCAGACAGCTGACACTGACGCAAGTGACTCTAACATAAACACCAACCGCCGCCGCCGCTCCCGTCGGCGCCGGACCGATGAGGACACCACAGTCATTGATGGCATGAGTGAATCAGACAATGCATCCCTAAGTGAGAATGGTCTTGGTAAGTCTTGCATTTGTTTATGACTTACCATCTCAATAATAACTCTTTACAAACATCATTTGTGGGGTAAAAATGCAATTAACAGAAGCGTCCTGGGACCAATGGCATTCAACAATTAATGTTTCCTCTCTTGAAAGTGAAATATAGCAGCCCATGCATGGGAACTGCAAGCAAATCTTTTCAACTATTCATATTTTCCACGGATTTATCAGATGGCTCTGTGATTTAAAAACTAGTGTTTACACGTGCGCACACGCACATTCATTCACACACACACACGCGCACACACTAAGTACCAGTCAAAAGTTTGGACGCCTACTCATTCCAGGGCATTTTTTATCTTTACCATTTTCCACATTATAGAATAATAGTGAAGACATCAAAATTATGAAATGACACCTGGAATCATGTAGTCGCTAAAAGTGTTAAATAGATCAAAATACACTGCTCAAAAAAATTAAGGGAACACGTAATCATCACAGTATAACACCAAGTCAATTAAACCTCAGGGATATCAATCTGTCCAGTTAGGAAGCATAAGCGATTATGAATAGGTGTCACCTGTTTCGGTGCAAATGATAGTGACAACAGGTGCACTGGAGAGGCAACAGCAAGACAACCCCCAAAAAGGAAATGGTTTTGCAGGTGGTGGCCACAGACAATTGCTCTCTCCTTAACCTTCCAGACTGATTCTTCTCTAGTTCTGCATTTTGCTATTGTCCTTGTCACTACTGGTAGCATGAGGCAGTACCTGCAGTCCATTCAGGTTGCACAGGTAGTCCAGCTCCTTCAGGATGGAACATCTATCTGTGCTGTCGCATGAAGGTTTGCTGTGTGTCTCAGTACAGTCTCAAGAGCATGGAGGAGATACCAGGAGACAGGCCGTTACACGAGGAGAGCTGGACAGGGCTGTAGAAGGGCATCAATCCAGCAGCAGGACCGGTATCTGCTCCTTTTTGTGAGGAGGAGCACTGCCAGAGCCCTACAAAATGATCTCCAGTGGGCTACTGGTGTGCATGTTTCTGACCAAACTGTCAGAAATTGACTCCATGAGGGTGGCATGAAGGCCCGACGTCCTCTAGTGGGACCTGTGCTCACAGCCCAGCACCGTGCAGCTCAAGAGAACGCCAGAATTGGCTGGTCCGCCATTGGTACCCCGTTCTCTTCACAGATGAGAGCAGGTTCACACTGAGCACGTGACAGATGTGAAAGAGTCTGTAGACGCCGTGGTGAATGTTAAACTGCCTGCAACATCGTCCAGCATGACCGGTTTGCCGGTGGGTCAGTGATGGTCTGGGGAGGCATATCTTTGAAGGGTCGCACAGACCTCCATGTGTTAGCCAACGGTACCCTGACTGCTGTTAGGTACTGGGATGAAATCCTCAGACCCATCGTCAGACCTTACGTTGGTACAGTGTGCCCTGGGTTCCTCCTGGTGCAGGACAATGCCCTGCCTCATGTGGCCAGATTGTGTAGGCAGTTCGTGGATGACAATGGTATTGACTGGTCCTCACATTCCCCAGACCTGAATCCAATTGAGAACATCTGAGACATTATGTATCGGTGCATCCGACGCCACAGACTGTCCTGGAACTGACTGATGCCCTGATCTGAGCCTGGGAGGAGATCCCCCAGTGCACACATGCACGTGCAGGCCATACACACTACTGAGTCACATTGAGTTGCCGTGATGAAATTCCCGCAAGTTAGAACAGCCTGTGGTTTCAAATGTTTACTTTGATTTTTGGTGTGAGTTTGAATCCAGCCCTCAATCGGTTATTTTGTTCTCAACTAATTACACACTTTACAGTAAAGATTTGGATCTTTAATATATTTAGTTCAAGACCCAGTGTGTGACGCAAGCGTCCTTAATTTTTTTGATCAGTATACATTTCATATTATAAATTCTTCAAGTACCCTTTGCTTTGATGACAGCTTTGCACACTTTTTGCATTTCCTCAACCAGTGTCATGAGTTAGTCACCTGGAATGCATTTCAATTAACAGGTGTGCCTTGTTAATCTGTGGAATTTCTTTCCATAATGTGTTTGAGACAATTAGTTGTTGTGACAAGGTAGGCTTGGTATACAGAAGACCATAAGAGAAACAAAAGTCCATTATTACTTTAATAAGACATGAAGGTCAGTCAATCTGGTAAACGTTAAGAAATTTGAAAGTTTCTTCAAGTGCAGTCACAAAAACCATCAAGCACTATGATTAAAACGGCTCTCATAGTTACATCCCAGAGTTACCTCTAATGCAGGGGATAAGTTCATTATAGTACCCTTGATTGAGTGTGTCCAAACTTCTGATTGGTAGTGTATGTATTTTGACACCAATCCCAAGTCTATTCTCATGCGATTCGGGCTCTGAAAAATTGTCCCCCACATAGATGAGTCAAAAGCTAGACCTCAGCGGCGTAACCGTAGCAGCAGACGCCGTATCCGGCTACCAGAAGAAAGGCAACCAGGTAACTGGTAGTGAACGGTCCTGTAGTTTGCTCACCAACACCAGCATGTCTGACTGCTAAACACTTGCCAGGCTAGGAGTGACGTCAGTGTTTTAACCAGTAACCATCAACTTGCTTTGAAAGCTCTCGTCAACATTTTCTGGAGCTGAGAAGGACACTTAGAATAAGCATGCTATGAAGTCTGTTGTTGTTTTGAATGTCTCTACTCCAATTCACTAACATGTGAACTACAGTACTAGTTCACTACAAACCTAAGGTTTTTGTATTTATTTGCGAAATGTTTTCCTTGGTGTTCCTTGGAGTTGCCTGTATTTTTCAATTGCTCTCCTAAGACTGCCTTCTAGTTAGTAATGGCTTTGAGACAGGAGCTTTCTGCTGATGAAACATTTCAAGTTCATTTAATTACAAATGCTAGTGCTTCTAACATTTTTATTGTTACAGTTACAGTGGCAGATTACATATCCCGGGCTGAATCACAAAGCAGACAGATGAGCCAAAATGAAGTGAAAAAGAACAAAAAAGAACTGGTGAGTTTGTAAAAATGTTGAAAATCTGATTTCTGAGCCCTGTATGTTTCAAATATCTAATTTTAGAAGTCTATCATCAAGTACCTCTTGTCCATGTAATCTTTACTTCAATTCCCAGAATATATTAAAATGGGTACTATATGTGACGTGTTTTGTAAGCTTTACTATGTTTTGTTTTCAGCAGGAACAGGTTGAGAGTATTGCAGAGGACAGCCTGCCTGCAGCATCAAAGACGAGCAACGGAAGAGGTGACGAACCAAGTATGACCTCCACAGAAAAGGCTGCCAACATATGTTACCAAGGGACCGGTGACCAGCAGGCTGTCCTGAATGGTGTCTCCTAATCTACAGATCCACTGAAAACCCATTCGTTATTACTACGTTTTTACAATAGTTATTGTACAAGCTTGCCAAAGATAGACATATGGACTTCCAGATACTCTACTGCACTTTTCAGTTTCCTTACTAGGGAACACAGAGGTGGTGATTTAGCACTGAACCAAGACATAAGTGTTTCAAGTACATGATCAGATGTTGTGCCTTGAGTAGATTTAACACAGTTGCACGGCTGTAGGTAAAGGTTTGTCAATGTTGGCAAAGGGTTGGAAGAATCCAGTTATCTGAATATTTGTTGAAGAGCTAGCTGCTTTTGTTACGTTTTAATATGCAACCACTTCTTCGTTATGAGGAAAGGTAGGAAATGCAGTGTGGATAAGAAAAAAAACATTTGCACTGAATTGTAATTTTTTTCCATAAGAACAACGTTAGTCAGGAAAGTGGTCTGTTAATGTTTTTGTGAAAAAGGTTTTTGTATGCTGAATGACACTCCACACAGTATATCCCTGATCTTTTTGAAGATTGTACAGTATACATACTCAATCTTAAGTCTAGTTGTATAGCATTTGGCCACCATCTTAGTTGCTATGACTTGATGCTGTAGCTTTTTGCACCCTGGAGTTGGACAGTATATGTACTTGATAGGCTGGTCTAACAAAGTGGAGCAGTGCCCAAGAAAGTATTAAATCCAATAGTTTTCTACAGCCCCCTCCTTCCTGAAATCAAAAGCAAACATGGATGTTAATGTTTGCGAGTACGCCGTCATTTCTTCCTGCTGGTTGCGAGGCTGATTAGCTAGACAAGTGTGAAACAGGTGTGCGTGATAAGTGAAAGACAATGTTTGATCTTGATTTGGAGGTGGCGGCATCAAACAATCAGATTTTACACTGCTTGATGTGCTTTCCATCAGAATTGTCAAGTGTCCAATGCCAGGACAAATGGTTCTGAAAGCAACAGGTTGTGGCATAACTAGGAATGGTGGCTAAATACTGTCTAACCATTCAGAAACAATACAATCGGTCTAAAAACTGGGCTGCACAGTAATATTTGTACGCTGGGATTCTGTTTCTCATGCACCTTGCAGAGCCTATTATGACTGTGTCAGTAACTCGTCATTAAGGTGCTTTATTTGGTTTATTTATTTTCGAAATGTACAGTATTTAAAAAGCTGTTATTCTTAACACTAAACTGGCTGAATGACCGTATTTTCCTGCAGGTGACAATTTGGACTACTGAGAGATCAATTTCCAGATTTTTTTTTCAGTAAATTGTTTTTTAATGACCATTCTTGTTGTTTGACATGCAGTATGTTTTGTATGCCAGTAGTTCTTAAATAAAAGTTGATCTTCCATCCAGATCCAAAACCATGTCTTACAGGTTGACCTTTTTGTCAAACATGGCTGAGTAGAATGTTCCACCTAGCTTCTTAAAATGTATGCATTAACTGGAGGTCGCTCTAGATAAGTCTACAAATTGATTAAAATGTAAAAACAAAAGTTTTGAGACTAGGGTTTAATCTCTTAATGATTTGTTTTTACACTGTATGAAATACCACTGTGTGTTCCCCCCCTCCCCCCTCCCCACCAAGTGCAACATAAATGTGAACTATTTCTTTAGTTGTCCATCAAGTAAATCCTTTGCTTCATTTATTTTAGCTGCAAGGTATGGTGATCCACCTGCAATATAAAAAAAAAAACAGTGAGCCAGCTTGGCAAGCTCCATTGCTTTAAATAAAAGTTACATTTCAAGTAACAATTTACTACTTCCTCAAACCTCTATCAGGGTGATTTAGAATCATCAGTTTTCTATGGGCTTCTCTGATCTTGGCTTTGTTAGCTGTGGGACTGGAGACAAAGGCATGACTAAGTAAATGGTGGATTTATTGGTCTATCATAAGCACATACAATTACGTGTACAGTACCTGACTCCTAGAATGAGCGAAGCCTCTCTCTTGTTCATTTTTGGATCAAATCCACCTCTGTAGTATCCCCCACCAAAAGCCTGCAGTATGACAGTTACAGTTACTCAACAGAAACAATTGTTTTTATAATAGTCAATGCCAGTGTCTTGGAGAAGACTACGCATTTATAAAAGCCAATAAAATACCGATTTTGGAAAACTCTTCATAGCCTGCTTCATTTGGGGTTCCATGTGTTTCATGGCCTGCACGGCATAGCGACCTGAAGCAAATTGTACAAACTATAGTGTGAAATCATCCATCAATACTTTTCAAATGTGAAAATGTCAAACTATTATTAGGCATTCTCTATTATTATTGAGGCGAACTGACCTACAAATCCAGCTGCTGCCAAGGTGATCCCCACTGCCACCATGGAGCTAGCCTGTACATAAAAATGTAAATAAGACACATAGGAAGATATCCCAAGACACACCATGTACAATGAAAGGCTACACAATGTCAAAGTTAGTGATGGGAAGATTGAAACGGGAGCTCAGAGACACCGTTCAGTTTTTAAAGCACTATTGATTCGATACAATTAATGGCATCAAACTTGATCACGTGCTGTTCCAAAGCTTGTTGCAAAATTTAGTCTTCCAAAGTTCTCCAATGTCAAGATGCTTTCAAACACTGACCTCTACTGGACACCTTAAC
Organism: Esox masquinongy; assembly: GCA_016801175.1. Lineage (NCBI taxonomy): Eukaryota > Metazoa > Chordata > Actinopteri > Esociformes > Esocidae > Esox > Esox masquinongy. The sequence goes on from JACXGI010002218.1 coordinate 7,594, forward strand.
CAATTTAGGTAAAAAGGTTTTCAACATGTGACTTCAATGGGGGTGGAGTAATATGTGTGGGGGTCTTCAAAATAGTAACAGGTAGTGGAGCAAGGTCACATACACTTATAGTTTAGAAGTGTTTTCAGTTGAAACAACATTGTTGTTGTTAATGTTTTATTTACTGTACATGTACACTATGGCTCTCTTGTCTTAATAATACAAAACATTATAACATGTATAGTTTTAAAAAGAAAGAGGGATGTGGGATGCAAACACTTCAACATATTCCCATTCTCACTGCACACACCTAACCACTGCACCATAAAATTATCATTAAAAACACTAAATATGTGATTATTTATGACCAGCGGATGTCACTACTGAGCACTGTGTTTATAAGCTTTGAAAAAGTAACAATTTTTTGACACAAGCCTCAAAGGTTTCAGTAAGCTTTGTTTGCCCATCATTTAAAGGGGAATAACAACGATTGTCCAAGATTTGTTTAAGGTCATAAATTAGGTAAAGTAATTGTTGGACTGTCTCCCTATACATGCAACTCTCTCAATCAGGGGGAGCAGGATCTAGCTAGCCCAAAGGCAGCTTCAGAGGGTTACACCCCCCCCCCCCGAATTGATTGTTACATACCATTTACATTTTATGAAATAAATGTCAGTCACAGGTTTTAAAGTCCAAAGATGGCAGTAAGTCCAAGGGCCGTCTATGAAGGACATGTTAGAAAATAAGCTTTAAAACCTGTGACTAAGATCTATCATATAAATGTATATGGTGGGCACCACAATAGATTCGGGTTTAGTGGGAGTACAGCAAATCCTCTGACGCTGCACTCAACGCTAGCTTGACCCTTCACTTTGAGAGTCTGAGAACTTAGACAAATCTTAGATTTTGGCATTACTCTCCTACAATAACGTTAGTGAGATATATGTAAGATATGACCAGGTACTTTGTGATTTATTAATGTAAAAAAGTGTGATGTTTGTTCATTTAGGATGATACTTTTTACTTGTAATTTCAATTTGGATGACTAAAACATATTTCCCAGTCTGGGCATCTTTTTTTAAAATGTCTAGTTCCCAGGTATCTTAAAAGCAAGTCTGAGACTTCTGAGGTTACATAGTCTATAACTGGGCTTGTGCAACAGGTCATGAAACTTAATGGGTTCCATAAGATCAAACAACAATTTCATATCTGTTAGTAGGTAGCTGATAAATAAAAGTACTTCCTAATGACCGGCTCCCACATGATTCCAACCAGGTCATCAGAAAGTCCTACCAAGTTTACTGGCTCATCAGGAGGGTTGAAGTTGAAAGTCCCACTCACCTGACTACGTTAAAGTGACAGATGCCTTGAATGGTGATGTCCATTCTAAAACTGCCTTTTGGCTATGGCTATCTAACCTTCTCTATGGCGAGACAACGCTGAATTCATTATTTGGACGAGGAGGAACAGGAGACAAGTGCTGCTTAAACCACGTAGTCATTGACCGAGTCCCAACACCAGTCTGTTGCTATATTTGCTAGTTAATCCCGGAACATTACTGTTTGCATGATTATGCTTACTGTTTGAACTGTGGCAATGTATACAAGCTTTCTTACTGGAACTATGTCCGTCAGCTTATCTAGAAGCCAACTACCCACATTGTTAACTGCTTTCTTACTCACTTTTATTAGCTGTAGTAGTAGCAAGATGGATGTTTTGGTAATTTAACGGACATTCCAAATCGACGTACAATTAGTGCGTTTATCCAAAATAGCTCGAGACCTTGTATCACAAACGTATACAGCACATATTTTCACATAAAAGTTCATAAGCAAAGTCAATGTTTATTCGGGTACTAGCTAAGAAAGTAGTCAGCTATACCCGCTTGGCTAGCCAATTTAGCTAAAACGAAAATGCCCATGTTTCACTTTGTCTGAGTCTCAGCTACAAAACCATTAAATACATTAAGCCGTCCTTTGAAGGTAGCCTGCATATAGCAATGTTAACTTACCATGATTTATATGTGAAGATCAACCTCTTTCCAAGACATGAAACATAACTTTTTGTATACACTTTGTGTACGAGGAACAGTCACAGATGACCCCTCATGCTCATGTTTTGATTCATGAAAGTAAAGACATGTCGTAAAGACTAACACCAATCGCTCAGAACTGTCGTAAAAAATGTAAGGATGCCCAGTCAATTGATGTCTGACCATGGACATGCTCATTCGTTAAGAGAATTACCCACAGTGTTTTCACATACAGTAGATTATTTTCAAGTAGTCGAATATATGGCATACACTACACAGTTTAGAGTTTAGAAAGGCATTTTCAGTTATGTCACAGAAGTAAGTACAGAAAAACCTGAAAAGTATTTGGACTTTTTTTGGACATTCACTCTTTCTAGCATTTTAGATTTGAAATTATACTGACTGCGGGATTAAAGTGCTTTATTTGAGGGTATTTTCATCCATATCTATTTAATTCTTTAGAAATGAAAGCAGTCTTCATCATTAGGGTCAAAGGTCAACCTGAGCTCTAAAGGCATGGGGAATCTTGTGAAAATTGATGGCAAGATGAATGCAGCATGTTATCAGAAAATACTGGCAGACAATTTGCATTCTTCTGCACGAAAGCTGTGCATGGGACGCTCTTGGACTTTCCAGTACGACAATGACCCTAAGCACAAGGTCAAGTTGACCATCCAGTGGTTACAGCAGAAAAAGGTGAAGGTTCTGGAGTGGCCATCCACAGTCTCCTGACCATAATATCATCGAGCCACTCTGGGGAGATCTCAAATGTGCGGTTCATGCAAAACGACCAAAGACTTTGCATGACCTGGAGGCATTTTGCCAAGACTAATGAGCAGCTATACCACCTGCAAGAATTCGGGGCCGCATAGACAACTATTACAAAAGGCTGCACGCTCTCATTGATGCTAAAGGGGGCAATACACAGTATTAAGAACTAAGGGTATGTAGACTTTTGAACAGGGGTCAGTTCATTTTTTTCTTTGTTGCCATGTTTTGTTGATTGTGCCATTCTGTTATGACCTACAGTTGAATGTGAATCCTATAAGAAATAAAAGACATGTTTTGCCTGCTCACTTATGTTTTCTTTACAAATGCTACATATATTACCAATTGTCCAAGGGTATGCAACCTTTTGAGCACAACTGTATTCAGATGCACATTTTGTTGTGTTATGGACTTAATTTATAAGTGATTGTTAGTTTTCCCCATCAAATCTACAAACAAAACCCAATACATAATGTGAAAGCAAAATCCAAGTTTTTGAAATATGTGCCAATTAATATTTAAAAAAACCTTATACTTAAGTGTCCAGACCCTTTATTCAGGACGCTGTAACAAGTGTCGTTGGCAGCAATCACAGCTTTGAGTCTTCTTGGGTTTACCTCTACCAGCTTTGCACACCTAGATTTGGGCAGTTCCTCACATTCCTCCATGTAAATCCTCATGTAAAGTTCTGTCAGATTGGATGGGGAGCATTGCACTCGTCTTCAGGTCTGTCCACAGATGTTCAAAGAGGTTCAAGTCCGGGATTTGATCACACAAGGGCATTCATAGACCTGTCCCGAAGCCACTAAAGCGTTGCCTTGGCTGAGTGCTTCAGGTCATTGTAATTCTAAAACGAACATTTTTGCCCTATCTGAGATCCTGTGTGCTCTAGATCAGGTTTTCTTCAAGGACTTCTGTATTTACCTCCATTCATCCTTTCCTCAAATCTGACTAATCTGCCAGTCCCTGCCTGAGAAGCATCACTGTAGCCATGATTCTCCCATCCCCATGCTACAACGTAGGGATGGTAATAACCAGGTGATTATTAACCAAGCGGTACCTCAGCCATAACATTACGACCACTGACAGGTGACGTGAATAACACTGTCAATCTCGTTATCATGGCACCTGTCAGTGGGTGGGATATATTAGGGAGCAAGTTAACATTCTCTTCTCAAAGTTGATGTGTTAGAAGCAGGAAAAATGGGCAAGCGTAGGGATCTGAGTGACTTTGACAAGGCCCAAATTGTGATGGCTAAATGACTGGGTCAGAGCATCTCCAAAACTGCAGCCCTTGTGGGGTGTTCCCAGTCTGCAGTGGTCAGTACCTATCAAAAGTGGTCAAAGGAAAAGCGGTGAACCGGCGACAGGGTCATGGGTGGCCAAGGCTCATTGATACAGGTAGGGAGCGAAGGCTTGCCCATGTGGTCTGATCCAACAGACGAGCTACTGTAGCTCAAATTGCTGGAAAAGTTAATGCTGGTACTGATAGAAAGGTGTCAGAAGACACAGTGCATCGCAGTTTGTGCATAGCTGCAGACCAGTCAGGGTGCCCATGCTGACCCCTATCCACTGCTGAAATCTCCTACAATGGGCACGTGAGCATCAGAACTGGACTACAGAGCAATGGAAGAAGGTGGCCTGATCTGATGAATCACATTTCCTTTTACATCATGTGGATGGTTGGGTGCGTGTGCATCGCTTACCTGGAGAACACATGGTACCAGGATGCACTATGGGAAGGAGGCAAGCCGGCGGAGGCAGTGTGATGCTTTGGTCAATGTTCTGCTGGGAAACCTTGGGTCCTGCCATTCATGTGGATATTACTTTGACACATACCTGCTACCAAAGCATTGTTGCAGACCATGTGTACCCTTTCTTGGCAACGGTATTCCCTGATGGAATTGGCCTCTTTCAGCAGGATAATGCGCCCTGCCAAGCAAAATTGGTTCAGGAACGGTTTGAGGAACACAACAACGAGTTCAAGGTGTTGACTTGGCTTCCAAATTCCCCAGATCGAGCAAATTCTCCAATCGAGCATCTGTGTTATGTGCTGGGCAAACAAGTTAGATCCATTGAGGCCCCACATCGCAACTTACAGGACTTAAAGGATCTTCTGCTAACGTCTTGGTGCCAGATACCACAGCACACATTCAGAGGTCTAGTGGAGTCTATGCCTCGACGGGTCAGGGCGGCAAAAGAGGGACCTACACAATATTAGGCAGGTGGTCATAATGTTATGGCTGATCGTGTATGTTTGTTATATCTTTCTACAGCCTTAGCAGAAAATCCAATCACGTGACTTGAATCTGACTCAGACGGGAATCAAACCTGAGTCTGACTCGGGTTTGATTTTGCTTGGAAGACCTGACGTCATGTCCTCATCTAATTTCAATACATCCAATGTTATGTTTTTCATATTTTCATTCCTGGCCTTATTTGAATGTGATCAGCCCATTATCTTTCATTCCAAGTTTCAGCAAGAAACTGATCAGATAGTGGGCACAGTTATGCAAACTAAGTCTACCATTTTTGAGCTCATTTTGCAGACGAGTGCTTTCAGAACAAAACATGTTTTGTTTATCGATTATGACTATACTAATTAGCCTTATTTGCATAATAACCATTAGTTAACTCCAACACAATATCTATGAACCGTTCAAAATATAACGACGGAACCAACTTTGTTTCACATGGTTTGGCTATCACAACGTAAAATTATGAGAAAAAAAATCTACAGGTATTATATTAATATAATTGTCATAACTGTCAATTAAACCTAATACAATATATTTTAAACCAATCAAGTTAGAGGGACCATACATGATCATTGTTTGTCATGGTATATGGTATCTCACTTCAAAGTTAAACTTTGTTTAATGTAAACAAGCTGGCAAGCCCACCAAATTTACTTTTGAAAATGTTTTTTTTCGAGTTGTAAATATCATTAATCTGTCCAAATACTTTCTGGAACCTAAAATGGGGGAACTATCATTCTGTTACTGGTTCATTCAATATGGATAAAAAATGTCCTCCAATTTAAGCAGTCTACACTTAAATCCTATAGTAATTGCATAATTTCTCATGCAAAGTGATACAAAGTCCTAAAAAAGTATCACTGTATCACAGTATCACATTTTTGACCAAATGTTCAATTAGAACTCTTTTGCTTGGAAGGGCAATCCATTCTTACAGACTGTTTTTTCACTGAGACAATTTAGAGAAGATTGTCTTCTCTGCAGATGTTTAAATAACTTAATTAAGCTATACACCAACCTCAATATCAACTTATTTTCCTCAGTGGCCAGCATATGGAACATGACCAATGTGTACATGTCAAGTGCAAACACATGATATTGCACGGAATTGGAAATATAATGTGAAATAGTCATACATTCGGCACATTTTATATTTAATAAAAGTGAGCCCTTATTCATAATAGAAAGAACATAATGGATCTTACCTGACATGGTCAATCTCCACATAATATTTTAATACAAGATTGAACAGAACTTTAGCTGAACATCTGCTGTGTGCAATTTAAAAAAAGAATAGAACATGGTTCTTTCTCGTCCCATTGGAATGGAGCACACTGGAGCAACACAATGAGATGTTGAAGGTCCTAATTATTGCCCCTGTCATTTGCATAATTACAATGTTTTCCAAAGCCAAGGGCAGTATAGAAATTGTAAATTGTAGTGGACCTGCAGCAGTCTGTGAAAGTCAGGTTTAATGATGAATCTGTCCTCCACCAGGCAGGCACTGGCTGGAGTTTCAATGGGATTTAAAAAGCCAACTGTGTGAAGAAATTAGAGTTTTGCCCCAAAATCATATGGAATTACAGTGCTGGGTGCATGTGGTGAGCCTACACACAAAAAGCCCAGAGGAAGCAGCTATTTCTGTTGGTTTTATTAAACCAACCAAGCAATTTAATTCTTTTGTTCAGGGGAGTTCTACTTCATTGATTAACAAAAGCAGGGATATAATTTTTTCAGCCTTTTTGAAAAGACTGAAATGTCAAGCCTTTTAAAGCAGATTATTCTGCCTGTGTGCGGTGAATGCAGCCAGAGTAACCTTTTGTCTACAATTAAATATTCCAGCATAAATATAAAAGAAAATCAGAGATGGGGAAGATTGACTCACGAGAGATTGGAGAGGTAGATCCTCACACTGATAGTGCAAACAGCTTGCTTCTAATTAAATATGCCAGAGTCTCAAAGCATTTGCTTTCAGCCGCTGAGAGAGGAAGCTGCCTAAGAATGAGGGGAAAAATATATCACATCATCTGTCTGTCCACAGCCATCCTCTGGGCATCTAAAAGGTATTTCATTTTTTTGTTTTTGTAATTATTTGTTTCCTTTTTTGTGGGAAGTATCTAAAGGCAATGCCTTCAGGGATGTGCGTAAATAGAGAGACACAATAAAAGTTCTGAGGTTGTTTGGAATTCAGATTGGTTCAGATGATTAAGCATGTCAATGTGGCACTTCAGGGACATAGGGCTTTTATTTTATATTTAAGGAATTTGCTCTGGGTCTGTAATGCAGGGAGGGGGCATCTTCAATGGTATTATACTGTGCAATGTTGCATTTAATGTGTTAGGTTTAAGTTGTAGACTTTATACAGTGGCTAGTTTAATTGATGTCTGATTATGGTTGATCTTAAGGAAAAAGGTAATATTTATAGAAAGATAGAGGATGTGATATATCGTATAACAAGTAAATGCATATACACAATAGCATTAAATTCTTCATCTTTAACAGCCGGGATACTAGTTGTTGGTGCAATGATGTTTATTGGTTTGGTTGCTGTCATGTTGACATAGGTGTGACCTAACAGACCTGTGACATGGATTTTTATGCATTTGTCAGTTAAGCTACACCTAAGAATTTGAAGAAAGCATTGATACTGTAACTTTGGTAGAATTGAATTCTGCTTTACTTTTTAAAAAGCATCTCTGAAATGGTGAGACATTTTGTTCAGAATGCAGATATTTTGCACTGTTTAGGTAAAAATATTTTGTGAATCTATTACATTTGAAGTTGATCCTATCAATTGCGTGAAGTGTTTTTGAAGAGGCACATTCTCAGGCCTAGACAAAAATAACTATCTTGAAACAGATGGTCAAAGTTTTAGAATAAGCTTTTTCTTGATGAGCAGAGCAACAATGTTTTGAATAGTTGGTAATGGCTTTTTGTTAAAAGTTTGTCTTTGGAACAGTCTGACAAATTTTTGGCCTTGACATTTTGTCTCGTTCATTACAACACAGATTTATAACGGTTATCATCAGCAGTATTTAAATTATTTATTTTATTTAGTCATTGTTGCACATCTTTATTTAGGATGTCTTTCATTTTGTAAAATCACTGTCCCTGAAAGATTGAGAAAATATATATACTTTAACAGTATTCAAAAATTTGTAACCTGACATCCTACATCAGGATATACTGTATGTGTGAAATGTTTTGTTAAAAAAGGAATAGTTGTCTTAAAAAGGACTAGGTCAACATTATTGACACCCTGGTTTCAGTACCCTACAATATCTTGTGAAGATAGCGACACTGATTGTTTTAAAAAAATGTTGACTTGGAGACATTGGGCTCCAGTCTTGGACCATTCCTCCACATGCAATCCTTGATATCCTCCATCTGTGCTTATGAATTGCCGTTTTTAAAGTCACAGGTTTGTCAAGTCTCAAGACTGAGATGGCTATAGGATGATTATTTTGTGATATAAAAATTTTTTTGGATTTTGATTTGTGCTTGGTGTTACGGTCTTGATGGAAGACCCACTTGTGGCCACATTTCAGCCTTATAGCAAAGGCAATTAAGCAACTAAAACATCCTCACTCTGGGTAAATCCATGATGCCATTGATTTTAACATGGGTCCCAGGACAAGAGGAAGCAATATAGCCCTGTAACATCAACGATCCACCACCATATTTTACAGCAGGTAAGGGGATCTTTCCTTCTTCTGCATTCTCATTTTGACACTAAAACCCTTACTGGTGTGCGTGGCCGAAGAGCTTTTTTTATGTCATCTGACCAAAGAACATACTCTAATCCAAGAGGCAATGCTTGCTTCAGTTTGTGTATGGCATAAAAATATAATGTCACCTCCAAAATGATTGGCAACCTTGATAAAGATCAGCAAAAAAGGCTGTGTGCAATAAACATAACATGTAATGAGCTATATGGTAAATGTCCAACATGGAAATATTGTGCTTTATTAATGATTGTAGGAATTAACCCAATTCACGGGTCTTTTATGGGATTAGAGAACATTTTTGAAAGGATATTAAGATTCCTTTGTACTGACTCTTTTCGGATTCTTGAGATCCTTCGTTCTGTGCTCATGGACTGCCAACAGGTTTTTATGGGATTTAAGTCTGGGGACTGAGATTGCCATTACATTTTTTTAAATGATCCTAGATATGTGATTGGGATGATTGTTTCAGAAGAAGATCTACTTCTGAACATGTTTCAGCCTCCTGACCGAGGCAACCAGGCTTTTGGCTATAATGTCCTGGTCCTTGGTATAGTTAAAGGGCCTGAATAAAATGTCTACCTACTTGGACATTCCGGACGATGTTACGGGTGTGCGCTCAATCCTCATTAATATGAATAACACTTGTCAATGTCAATAATAAACAATTGCACGTGGCAACTGTCAAAATACAGCAACAGCCATGAATCCATGTGCAGTGCAAAATGTGGGATAATGTTAAGTAAACTTTTCCCCTGAAAGAGCTGTACTAGGGAACACTGCACGTGACTAGTTATTCAGCTATGCAAAAAAAGACAAACTGAACAATAAAATATAGACCTTGCTTTTTAAGATTAGCACAAACTTCTTACATGTACAATAAGGCTCTGCTGACTAGTGGGTCTTGTTCCCGAGGTAGAGAGCTACAGCTGTAACAACAAGGATCAATCTGGCTAATAGCTCTACCAGATGGAAATTTGTAAAAATGTTAGTACAGAAATGATCGCTGCACACCAGACGAGTTGCTGTAACTTCTAACTAAATATCTTTTTTCTACAAACGTTATCCATTTCTGCCTGACTCCTGAGCATTTTGGAAAACTGAATAAAGATACATTCCTAAAGGTTCAATGCCATATGTGACTATGCCGGTGTCGGTAAAATAGATTCCCAACAGAATTTGGGTACAATGCACAAGATCACTTTCAATTACTGAAATATTTTTATTGTTGAGCAACACAGTATACAGGTTTATGTTTTAATCCCAACCTAGAAAAAACCCGGAAGATAATTCCCTGTGCTAGTAAGCAGAAAGTTTACCAGACCTTCAATGCTTTTGACCATAACATGCAAAACTTCCCTGACAAAACCAAAGATCCAGGATAGGCGTCCTTCTTTCAACATCATTTTTGTCTGACCCCAGAACCAGATATTTACACAACTTAGTTCTGTAAATCTCCAACTATGGCCCTTGGATTCGTATTTGACTCTTGAACTTCATCCCTCCCTGTGCGTGTTGGCATGAAGCACTAGGTGTCCTAAAATGTAAGTTTGTAGAAATACTTTTGTAGGTTTGTAGAAGCACCCAATTTATGAATTTTTCATGATTATCATCAAGCCTTTGTCTCTATTTATTTGTCAGTTCTTTGCCTTTCCCCATGGTGATGGATGACAAATGGATGATACATGTGTTGCACGTCATTTGTATAGCCCAGTTAAGTGGAATGTTTATGCAGATTTCTTATTGTTTGATTTTAAATTTAAGAATCCGAAGGGGTGCCAAACATATATTGACACTTTTTTAACAATTTGTTTGACAAAAATATTGACAAACTTTTTTTTTGTTAAATATTAACATTTTATCTGAGCAATTGTATACGAATGAAATCCCATATTTTCCCTATTTGTTTTAAATACTTTTGGACCTCAGAAAAGTATTAAAACCCTCTGGATTTCCTCACTTTATCCTGTATGTCGAAGGGATTGAATTGTAATTTTGCTCAGTTATTGATACAATTGACTAAGGCATTGAAATAAGGAACTGCGTAAGCATTCCATAGCTTTATTTAAGGATGTATAATTTAGCTTGTATTATTTGGGATTGTCAAAAACAGTCCAGTACATATTTCAATTACATAATTAACAACTGCTGTAAATAATAAGATAACTACTGTAGGTAACTAGAATTCAAGCTAGAGTGTGTGTGTTGAGCCTTTACCTAACTTCCTGAAAAGACCTGAAAAGACGTTGAAATTAAGATTGGCCACATATTGAGACAGATGTATGACAACAAGACTGAAACTGATACTGTACAGTTTGACTGGTTATTATGTGTGCCCTCCTATTTCCTTTAGCAGCAAGGCCCTTTTTGTTTGCCATTGTCCCAGCCACCGTCAGTCTGTTCAAATCTTTACATTTGAGTAATTTATCAGACACTATGATCCAGAGCAACTTACCAGCATTAATTTGGGTTAGATGCCTTGCTCAAAGGAAAGACATTTTTCACCATGTCACCTTGGAAATTTAAACCAGCAAACTCTTGGTAACTAGCACAACTCTAAAAGCCAGCCAACTCCCCAGTTCCCCCCATTACTGGGAAATGTGTGCAGAGAACACATGTAGTAAGAGGAAATGAAGTCTGACCTGACATCCTGATCCCTCTCACATGGTATAGATTAGAACAATAAGCAGTACCCACATAACTTATACAGACGGGTTGGTGGTTAGGCTATCTCTGCTGGGCATTATTGCCTGTTGCACCTCCAATGGTGCCTGTAGACCAGCTACGGGATGTTCATCCGTTAGTGGCCTGGTACATATATCTCCTGGTGGTGTACATAAAAAAACAGAGTAAAGTGTAAATTAATCAGTTTTCAAGCAATTGGCTAAACAGGAATCATGGCAAATAAGTCACCTTAGGCTATATCATCATCTGAAGCAACTACAATATGGACTAAATTTAATAAAGAAATACATTTTTTTATTGGTAGCTACCACTGCACATGTTTAGTTTGATTAGCTAGGAAAATACATGTTACTGGTAGCATTTCTTATTACTAACAGATAGGTATGAGGCTACAGTATTGTTATTTAGGAAAGTAACTCACCACACAAGTAGCTACAGTACTGTAGCTAGTTATCTTTGCCATCACTCGTGACTACACAGTCTCATCATGTTAATTTTGTTTACCTACAATAAACATCTATATAGCTAATATACGTATAAACATGACAGTAATGATGTTCACCTTACAATGGAACATTAAGTAAGGCTCTTACCTTAATCTAGTCGATGGTGCCAGCAATACGTCCAGCACGGTGGCTGCGTGGAATTTTTCGGAGGTATAGCTATGTCAGAGTCGGGGAACAAATGCAGCATGCTAGCTATATTCAGGAGGAACCCCCCCCTCAAAAAAAAAAAAAAAAATCCCTGATAATTTGTAGTCAGCTGATATCTGACACTAACTTCGCAGCAGTAGCAAACCATAGAATAAGCTTTGTATCCGTAAACAGAGATTTGCATCCATAGACAGTGGTTGTATTAGTTGACAATGATTTCTATCTGTACAGGGATTTCGTTTCCATAGACAGGGATTTGTATTCGTAGACTGATTTGTGGCCGGAGACTGCTATTTGCTGTCTACAGGCACAAGCACAGATCATTTTATTACATTTTCACACCCAAATGGAATGTACTCGCAAATCTTTATAGCAGTTACTTTCCTTGAACCCCCATCAGAAAAGAACAAGATCTCTAGTGAAAGGAGTTATATCTGTGGGTCCTGAGTTGTATGGGGTCCATGTATCGGGGGATTTGTCTGCACAAATAAGGAAGTGTGTATGTGTAAATATTTTTTGAACTCTTTAACGCAAATTAACGCAAATTGTTAATTCTTGCAATTCTTTCATCACGTCTTCACAGACCTTAAAATACATCTACAAAATGCAAAACTGTCTTGTGGATAGTTATTTACATGTGTGCATTTATTTACCTACAAGACATTTGGTGTTAATTTGAACCCATAGACTGAGTACATCCTGTGTACTAACGGATTTGTAATAATGTGCTGTTACTCAGGATTGGCAGAGTACTGCATGAACATGATTAACAAGATGAATGAAAACTCCCCATTGCTATATTGAACAAGAAATGAAACCAGGCAAGTCTAGCTCGGCCAGCCTGCGATAAGAAGGGATGAATGTTGTGGCCTTGCTTGATTCGAACTGGGGGTGACAGGCTGTGTCTTTAACCACTACGCCACTAAGCTATACATGTGCTGAGTGTCGGTATAGCGTGTCAACATTAGATAATTTTGTCACGCATTAACATCACGGCAAGTTTGAATATTTCGCTAGACACAATTAAGCATTGTGTTAAACTGACTAACGTTTCTTTTTAAGTTTAATTCCTCCACAAATAGCATCTATGAACTGTATGGCTTTTGCCACTGGCTGTTTTAACCGCTCATTAGCCAGTAACAGGCTTACTGTTAGTATCTACTAACTTACTATTTGGAATAGTCATAAGAATTGAGCAATTGTTAGCGCGGCTGAAAATGAACTTTACACTGCCAAAGCTATTTCATTTCATGGCACAACAACGTTAGTTTTTCTTTCATTCGTGAATGACACTGATATAATAACTATCAATGTTTGGTGATGATGACTGAAGTGAAAAGACGAGAGAATTGTGGAAACCCCTCCTCTTTTACTGCCCAAGGGGTTGTGATCTATAGTACCACAAAAAGCATACACGGTGCGTACTTCGAAAATCCACCAGATTTCGAATAGTTGCAATAAGCGTGAACAGATTTATTTTAGGCTTACTATAACTTAGGTTGTAAGCTACTGAAGGTTGTAGCCAACAAAGTTTTTGTCTATCCTGAACAAATCCTAATGCATAATTTGTTTAGACCGTGGCGAGGCTTGAACCCCGGTCCCCTGCATGGCAGTCCTGCTATTTAACAAGGGGTGGGTGGGTGGGTAGTCAGTCAGTCACTCACTCACTCAGTAAGAGGCATTTGCTCTTCTTGGCCGGCTCCGCTTACGCGGTCCGGCAAAAAAAGTGCCTGTAAAGCTCTCTGGACAGCTGAAAAACAAGTCAAGTGCAAGTAAAGTTACTGGTACGCAGTTGCAAATACAGGGTAAGGGTAGGGGTCTGGAGTAGTCCTTTGATCAGTTAGAAATATACAGCTACGGAAAAAAGAGACCACTGCACCTTTTTCTTTCCTTTCCAAAAAAGTCGAAAAGGAAGGTTCTGAGAGAGGAACAGAAGTGTTAAAATTAAGAGACCACTGCAAATTGAACACTTCTGTTCCTCACTCAAAACTTTCCTTTTTTTTTGGAAAGGAAAGAAAAAGGTGCAGTGGTCTCTTAATTTTTTCTGGAGCTGTATATATAGATAGCTAAGAGGGCTGTCAAAGTTAACACATGCAATTCATTTTAAATCTTTTTGTCAACATTAACTAGCCTTTTTTTCATTGTGTAACCTCTGAACCTTCCACAGTCAGTGCCGGTCCCGAGAGGCGGTGTGCAGGATCATTGAGGTCACTGAGGTCATGTCCTCAGTATTTTTTCAATGTTTTTTTTACATGATGAATAAAAATAGTTAAATGATAAAAAATAAATTCTAAGTCATTGACTTTGTAGAATTCATGATCATCACCTGCTTGCATGATCACCATCATGATGACTCTCTGTGAAGTGAAGACAGGCAGACGGGCAGTGATCATGTTTTCATAGAAACTTTCGTTTAGGAAAGACGTTCGCCCACAGGTCCTTTGCCAGTGTTTCTATAGGTGAAGCGGAGTCATAGCTGCAGGGCGGGGGAGAAGTTCTATAAGTAATCATAGGCCGCCGATAAAGAAAACACGCATGATAGGTAGCTAAAGAAACTAACATTTGAGTAATTTGACAATATCTGCTGTGCAACCAGCTAAATGATATTAATCTCTAGATATTTTTTGTGTTGCCTAAGCTAGCTGGCTGGTTAGATGACATATTGTACTGTACCTACTGTAACACTTTGAACGTAATTGGATTCATTGGAAACCCATTAGCTAAACTGTTGACATGTCATGA
>JACXGI010002218.1:22535-40032 GCA_016801175.1 Esox masquinongy
ACAGAAAGGTGAGGTAAAGGAGGAGAGAGAAATAACAGATATTATCAAGGAAGATTAGTTAAAAACTGAAAGGACCACTAGGTTTAGCCAATACAACTGCTTTTATACACTGCACATAATCATCACAGTATAAAACCAAGTCAATTACACTTCAGGGATATCAATCTGCCCAATTAGGAAGCATAAGCGATTGTGAAACAGTGTCACCTGATTTGGTGCAAATGAAAGTGACAACAGGTGCACTGGAGAGGCAACAGCAAGAAAACCCCCAAAAAGAGAACGGTTTTGCAGGTGGTGGCCACAGACAATTGCTCTCTCCGTATCCTTCCTGATGGATTCTTCTCTAGTTTTGTGTTTTGCTAGTGTTCTTTTCACTATTGGTAGCATGAGGCGGTACCTGAAGCCCATTCAGGTTGCACAGGTAGTCCAGCTCCTCCAGGATGGCATGTCTATATGTGCTGTCGCAAGAAGGTTTGCTGTGTCTCCCAGTACAGTCCCAAGAGCATAGAGGAGATACCAGGAGATGGGCCGTTACACGAGAAGAGCTGGACAGGGCCGTAGAAGGGCATTAACCCAGCAGCAGGAACAGTCAATGATGCCAATGACTGGCCCTCATGTTCCCCAGTCCTGAATCCAACTGAGAACCTCTGGGAGGTTATATATCGGTGCATCCAATGCCGCCAAGTAGCGCCACAGACTGTCCAGGATCTATCTCCCTGATGCCCTGATCCAGGTCTGGGAGGAGATCCCCCAGGACACCATATGCCGTCTCATCAGGAGCATGCCCATTTAAACCCAAAGTTAGCTCTGCTGCAGAGGATAAGTTTATTATAGTTACCAGCTTAAAAAATTAACTGCACGTTAGATTCCAGCCCAAATAAATGCTTCACAGAGTTCAAGTAACAGACACATCTCAACATCAACTGTTAAGAGAAACCACTACTGAAGTACACCAACAAGTAGAGACTTGCTTGCCCCAAGAAACATGAAAAATGGACATTAGACCAGTGGAAATCTGTCCTTCGGTCTGATGAGTCCAAATTTGTCATTTCTGCTTCCAACTGCTTTGTCTTTGTGAGCCGCAGTGTGTGTAAATGAGTGATCTCTGTGCGGTTTTCCCACCGTGAAACATGTAGCAGGAGGTGTGATTTATTTAGAATTATAGGCACATTCAACCAGCATGGCTACCACAGTATTCTGCAGCGATTTGCTATCCCATTTGGTTTGAGCCTATTGGAACTATCACTTGGTTTTCAACAGGACAATGACCCAAAACACATCTCCAGGCGGTGTAAGGGCTATTTGACCAAGAAGCAGAGTGCATGGAGTGCTGCATCAGATGATCTGGCCTCCACCATCCCCAGACATCAACCCAACTGAGATGGTATGGGATGAGTTAGACTGTAGAGTGAAAGAAAAGCATCCAAAAAGTGCTCAGCATATGTGGGAACTCCTTCAAGGCAGTTGGAAAAGCATTCCAGGTGACTAACTTATGAAGCTGTTTGAGAGAATGTCAATAGTATGCAAAGCTGCCATCGAGGCAAAGGGTGGCTACTTTGAAGAATCAAAAATGTAAATGTATTTTCATATGTTTAACAGTTTTTTGGTTACTACATGTTTCTTTGTATGTTATTTCATAGTTATTATGTCTGCACTATTATTCTACAGTGTGGTAATTAGTAAAAATAGAGAAATACCCTTGAAGGAGTAGGTTTGTACTATACTACATACACTACATACTATACATATACTGTATATATTTTATTTACTATGTTTGGTATATACAGTACATCTATAGTATAGGTATGTATGGTATATTAATGTGTCCAATTATTATTAGTTCCCTATAATAAGGAGACAATTTACTAAAATGCTGTACACAGTTTGAAAGTTTTTCTTTTTACAAATTAAAATGTCCTCAAGTATGTATACCTGTAAGTCTGCACATTTATCTCATTGTCATTGCATAATTTAAAATTAAACAGTTTGCCACTGTCCCAATACATTTAAACCTCACTTTAATGCATGCAATGATAGGGAATTAGTGCTCTGTCATTTGCGTGTCATAGCAAATAGTTTCTGAACTGACCTGATAGGTATGGCTGGTAATGGCGTTGGCTGAAGATTTTTACCAGGTCTGCAATAGATGGATATGGCACTGAGGACGAACCTCACCACACATAAATCTTGCATTATGCTGAATTTTAGTTCTCAAAAAGGACTGCAAGGTTTGCAAAAAGGAAACGAATTATTAAATCAAATTGGCACCTCCACATCCAGATTCCAACTAGTGCTGCATAATGCAATCCAGTAATCCCTTTATCAAATGCTCAGATGAAATGGTCGTATTAGAAACGTAGAGAAATATTTAAGGTCATTCTATCTGTAGTTTATTTTTTTAAATTGCCTACTCTCTTTTTTTTTATCTTCAGAGACATTAATTACTTAACACAGACATATAGCTGATGAATGTTCAGAGGATCCACCGGAAGGAATCTTTTAAATAATAAGCAGAAAAATTGTTTCCCTTTTAACATTTCTTTATATTTGAACATATATGGCTGTCTGAGGATGTACAATAAGGGGTGATAATGACAATGGTCACGTTTGAGTAGATACATTTTGACGAACGTTGATTGTTGGCTTTCAGAGTAGCTTGCATTATGCATAAAAAATATATTGTGATTACATGTCAATGGCATGAAATGTACAACAACCATGTGATCAAAGGTTGTAAACATTTGACTGCAGTCAGCTGGACATTTCTGCAGTTGCTCCTCACCAACGGTAACTAGTAGTTGGAGCCAAAGCATTGTGGGGTAAACCGTATTCATTTCTTGGGAAAAAAAATACACTATGCTCTAAAAAGAATTAAATAAAAAAATATTGTTTCTTGTTAAAGCATGTTTACTGTATCTGGTGGATGACTAGACTTTAAATGCATCTTTACTTCTGTGAAATGTAATTATATAGGCCTCCCTGACATGTAATTTTCTGGCATAAATTAACAAAATGTCCTATTTACCACAAAACATGTATGTGCACTACTGTTCAAAAGTTTGGGGTGACACAGAAATGTCCTTGTTTTCCATAAAAACATACACAAAATGTGTTTGAATAGGAAATATAGCTAAACGAATAGGAAATATATTCACTGATAAGGTTAGAAATAATGTTTTTTTAATTGAAATAATGTAAAACGAAGTTGATTGCTATTTGAACATTGACAAAGCATTGACTTGGCATCGTGCTGATAGGTCATAGGTGAAATAATAAAATTTCACCTATGACAAATAATAAATACTTAGTAATAATTGCGGAGACTGATATTTCCCCAATAATTTCAGGTAGTGGAAACTATAACCATGACCAGTACATCCCTCCAACCCCCATCCACCACATCCACCCCCTCCTTCAGCTCAGCGACAGCTCGCCAGAGACTAGGTGCGTGTACTCATACCATACGTATGTGCACACTGACCGCTCGCTAGAGCTACAAAGAGTGCCTCATTCATTTCCGACGAGAGCGAGCGAATCACGGCGACAGCGGGCGGAGCTACTCTCGGAGACAAAATCTCCTAGCGACAGCAACAGTTGAGAAATATTCAACTGTTGAGAAATATGCAGATTTACAGCGAACGGGCAGTGACGGAGGTCGGCGACTACCAATGGCAGGGCAGAGAAGTCCCTTCTCTTTTCTAAAAACTCACTCGCTAGCTAAAAAACATGGACAAGAGAGAAACTATAATTCTAAACTATATTTCAAAAAAATTGATGCATGGAAGGTTTCAGAGATCGTTGGGATCACGGGTGAGTGGTACATGCGTAGTGTAAAAGCATATTTCTATTTGAACATTGACAAATCATTGACTTGGCATCGTCGTAATACGTTTTTAGTGGTGGAGTCACGCAAATACTAAATACTTGTTAATATTTGCGGAGACGGATGCTCCTATACTGGTTGACTGATTGTCGCTGGCTCAAATTAGGAAGATACGTCCTCAATCGTATTTACACGCTGTTTGCTCGATCAACTCACAAATCGCTCAATCTCAGCCAAGCTGTCGCTGAGCCGAACCGAGTGTACACTGCCCGAGCATGAGATTGAGCGATTTGTGAGTTGATCGAGCAGACAGCGTGTAAATACGGTAGCGCATCAAGCACACCTACGGCGTCAAAGCATCATTTTCGCTGAGCATATTGTGTGTCAAGTAGCTACCTACGTAGGCTACCAATTATTGGCTAACTAGCAGCTTGCTAACATAACCATGTCCTACCATCTGAAACAGTTGTATTGGTCTTGGTCCATTACGAAAGTAGCTACGAAATTCCTCTCCTAGAAGCCGAAGCTCTTCAATCAGTCGGTGAAAGTCCCTAACCTGTTTTTGCGATCTCAGCCACTGGTAATATCTTGACTATTTAGAATTGTAATAACCTCCAAGCTTTTAATTTTAGAGGGAGATTATATTATAGGCTGTCAAACGTGATAGGCTTGCACAATACATTTTCTGAAATATGTACTATTAATGTTGTACAGTAGTTAGTGAATTATCCAAAAAATGTATATGTTAACATTTTTTATAAGAAAAAGTTTGCTATAAGTGCAAAACAAGTTCGACATTCACCGGTCGCTACTAATTCCGCCCTGCTTCCACGCATACAATTTGAAGCATACTTTGAAAAAAAAATCCAACTCATACACAAGACCAAACGTCCTGCAACTGCTTCTGCACTGCATTGTTGCAAGCCAATCGCAGCGTTCCATTTGAAATTAATTAACTTCCGGTGTATCACAGTGCTTTGATGCTGTAGGTCTGATTGAGGCTTAACGGTACATTGACCATAGATAATAGAACAGTAGATGGGCTGATGTTGTAGAGCCCCTATAAATCAGAATGGAGCAATTTGACTGCCATCTTACCTGGGACCTATTCTAAACAATCTACAATACAAACACATGGTAGAAGTGGCATTTCAGTTCTTATAATGGTTACATTTCCTTAATAATATATAATTAGCCACTGTCATGCATAGCATAATGCATAAAATGACTGTACTTTTCAGAATATTAATAAACAAATCCATTTGAAATAGTTTTCAGTCATTTATTAAAGAGTACAAAATGGCTATGGTCTAATGTGGGAAGACACAGGATAGTACTTTAAATACAGTGCAAATGTATTTTTCTTTATTTCTTTCTTTAAGCTAACAATTAACTGTGATTTAAAAGTATAATACATGTATGTATTGTATATTCATAAATATTACAATTTCATTTAATTGTAGAAATCATTATTTTAGTAACATTACGCTAAACGGAGCAAGCTAGCTCACTGAATTTGGTATGCTAACAGTAGCATAGTAATCGGAGGACAGAAGTAGGAGTAACAAGGCTACTTTTTTGAGGTCAAAGGCTACCCAACATCGCCATCTGCAAAAATGCTTTATTTCACATACATTGTGTGCAACATTAATTCATACTTTACTGTAGCAAGCTAGCTGAGACCGTTAATTTAAAAACAAACAGAATTCGGATACTGTAAAGTTACGTAGCTCAACAGCCATGGTTAGGCTGGACTAGCTTTCTTGTTCATTGATTAAAAACATGTATGGAAAGTTAAGTATGTTATATACATTTCTACACTATTACTGATGCGTGAACAATGTTTCCCACCTCCTTTGTTTCGTTCATCATTTTTCTGGACCAAATTACTGCTGCACAAATTACCACCATGACTAGTGTTAAGTGGCTTGACTTTTCTGAAACTGGTCCCAGGTTAGATGGCGGAGCTATTGAGACGTCAGATATAAAGTATAGATGGGTCATATAGTTCTATCTATGACATTCACACTGCGAAATTTCGGATAGCCAACGCTAGCATCGCCCAGAGTGCTTTCCCTGTTACGTACTTGTGGGCGTCTGTGGGCGAACTAGCGTCATAACAGGAGGGAGGCTGTGTATTACGATTTGAGCATAGCAAATTTGTATGAAAGAACGTCAGCAGATAACAATGGTTAAAATTGTATTAGAAAAGTCTTTAAATAAATTTTTACATTTTATATATCTCTCCTCAATTCATGCCTAATTGGTGTAATTCTTACAAACTGCAATGCGAGCTATTAGAATTAGGTAGTCAGCTAACGTAGCTAGCTATCTATTGACACCAGAAGCACCAACTATCTCGGCGACCTGTCTCCACACTGCATTTTTTTGTTTGCGTCTCTGTAGAGAAATAGCGTGCAATCGTACAACTCAGGGAATCTCATCACTGCTACTTAAAGTTATTCATTTTTTTCATCCATCTTTTTAAAAAGGACCGCAAAGGCAGACAATGGAAATGTATTATTGTGGAACTAAAGTTATCTGTTCTTTTAATTGTACGCAGAACATTGCACAACCACCTATGCAAAATCTTGTGATTGGTCAGTCCCCAGCGATAAGCGCAGGTGATTTGCATAAAACTAGGAAAGCTGAGCTTTTTCTTCGCCTCTCACAGATACCATGCATCACCCCACAAGCCACTCGCTCGCCACGTTTCCCTTCATTGAAATGAATTGAGCCATCGCCCCCATCGCGAACAGTGTGAATGTACCATAATGCCACGTGCACACTGACCGCTCGCTCAATTTGCAAATCACACAATCTCTGGCGAGCTGTCGCTGAGCCACACTGCTAGCTCGGGTGGGGCGTGCCTTCCTAATTTATGCCAGCGACAACCAGTCAACCAGAGTAGGGGAAACATCAGTCTCTGCAAATATTAGCTGAGGTGCCTCTTAAAGTATTTTTTGTCACCTCACGCACAAAAAGTCAGCTGTTTTTTACTGTCCATTGCAATTGCAAAAATACATGATTTATTGTTATTATCATTATATGTTCTTATAATATAATTTTGGATACAGTTTAACATATTAAGACACCGATTCGAGGTGCTTGAGCTGACCATGCTTGATCGGACTCAGGATAAGATGGTCTGAATGTATCAGACCCAGTCGGATAATGGATCGTATCTCCGATAATCGGATTTTGTTAATATTCATCAAACTTCTAGTTCTGGCCCGTTGGAGGTTTCCCCAGCTGTTTTAACAAGGGGCTTCATAGGGCAGTTTCACGTTGCAAGTAGGTAACCCTGTATGCCTCTCTTGCGGTGTGTTTGTGTTGGGGGGGGGCTCTGTCCGACGGCAGCTCAATGGGCATTTTAGTTTATGATGCTGAGAGCACACTGCTTTGTTTACCTAGAGTTTTTTGGTTACTCTTCTAGCCCTTCAGGTGTTCTGATGCTCCCTGTTTGGCTAGCTTGTCAGGTCAAAACTGACAACAGGTAAGCAGTCGCGTGTGTTAACACATGTTGTGGGACTTACTCTCCCTCTCTGTTGATGGTGGCACACTCATTGTGGGTTTGGAGCAATTACCAACTGCTGTCACTGCGTGCAGTTTACTTTCACAGGTTTCTTGACCTAGGCACAAATCGTATCTTGAGCGGAGCCCCTTCCTCTTGGGGAATGTAGGCTTCTCCCCTCTGCAATTGTGAAGATCTGGGAGAGGATGGGCAGGGCCTATGTTAATCTTATTCCTTGAGTGGCCTGTGGAGGGAGCTGAACTTTTGAGTTGCCAAACGTCAGCCTCAAAACCTTAATGACTTGGAGAAGATCTGCAAAGAGGACTGGGACAAAATCCCTCCTGAGATGTGTGCAAACCTGGTGGCCAACTACAAGAAACGTCTGACCTCTGTGATTGCCAACAAGGGTTTTGCTACCAAGTACTAAGTCATGTTTTGCAGAGGGGTCGAATACTTATTTCACTCATTAAAATGCAAATTAATTTATAACATTTTTGACATGCGTTTTTCTGGAATTTTTTGTTAAAATTCCAGAAAATATAAACCATTAAAATTATAGACTGCTCATTTCTTTGTCAGTGGGCAAACGTACAAAATCAGCAGGGGATCAAATATTTTTTTCCCTCACTGTATATATGTGGCTATACACAACCATTACTCATGTAATTTCTTTAGCTGGATCAGACAAAGGGCTGCTTGAATGCTTAGGGAAGATTAAGTTGTGCTGTTTCTTATTGTTTCCTTATTGCTCCAGGGATATTGATTCTAGGGTGATGTCGCCGTAGATGTGTCAACATGTTTGCCGTGTCAGCTACTTTCGTCAAGCAGTGGCTATGTGCAGTAAATGTTTCATGTATATAATTTTACAGAATTTTTATCACTGCCAGTTATACCATTCCCAAGATGACCATCCTGCCAATCGTTTAATTTAATAACTTGGCACACATGGCTTTGGTAAACACCTCAAAAGGTTGATATGAATTCCACGCTGCCATCCGCTTTGTCACCAGCAAAGTGACACATCGCTGTGACTAACACTCTGGTTCACAGTCAATTGCTACATACACAATTCCAGACTCAGTGTTACCAACTTAAGTCTCTTTTAGGCAAATCCCCCCTCTACCTCCTCTCAGTCATCACCCCCTATTTAAATTTGGAAGTTTTGCAAAGTAGGTTACAGCAGAGATACTTTTGGGGATATTGGAAACTTCACTGGCATTCTATTATTAACAGCCATTGGATAGGTTACCTGTACATTGTCTGTGGGACACGTTGTCGAATCTGAGTAATTCCTTATAGGAATCAAAAGTCAACTTGTGGGAGCGTTACAGTGAATTCGGAAAGTATTCAGACCTTTTTCCACATTTTGTTACTTTACAGCATTTTATTAAAAAAAAATTAATCTGAATTGTTTCCCAATTTTTTTCCTCATCAACTTTCACAAAATATCCTTTAATGACAAAGCAAAAACTGTAAACAAAGTTAATGCATGCCAAGGTTAAGATTATGGGTAGGTTTAGAATAATTGTTAGTGTAAGCATTATGAAAACTGTTAAGGCTAGAGATAGGATAAGGTTTAAGGTTAGGGCTAGTAGATTGTTCATTGAAATGTTATTGATAGTCTGTAAAGCATGTACAGATATACAATCCAAATAAAGTGTTGCCAAAAATAAGATTTAATCATGTCTCGGAACTCTATGGACAATTCCTTTTTCCTCATAGCTTGGTTTTTGCTCTAACATGCGTTGTCAATTGTCAACCTTATATAGACGGGTGTGTGCCTTTCCAAATTATGTCCAACCAATTGATTTAACCACAGGTGGCCTCCAATGAAGTTGAAGAAACATCTCAAGGATGATTAATAGAAACAGGATACACTGAAACTGCTTTTGAAAACTATGACCCACACTCATGGCATACTATTCGGAATGACCTGAAGCTGGACATTTTAGTGCCCAGAAGGCTATTCAAATGTCTGATAAACAAACTTTTTGTTAATAATTGTGATTTTTGTTTTTTTAAATATATTCCATATTTTCATTTTGTATGTGTTTTATATTTGTAATACAGGGCTCAGCTGTGAGAGAGGCCTAGGTCTCAGTCGATTTGTCTGTATGTGTAACGTTGCTGATGGAGACACAGGTGCAGAGAGAATGGAGGACTTTAATAAAATAATTTTAGCGTAAACTTGAAAACATGAAAAATGAACAACGTACTGTTACAGAATCCCAACAATGACCAACAAGACAGATGAGGGAATAAGGAAATTAAATTGGGACAGTGATCAGGAACACAGACAAGAGCAATAATGACGATGAGGTAGAGAGGTTGTTGGGTCTGCTGTGCTTGACAGTATGGTAATGGTTTAAATAAAAACGACAAGAAAATGTTGATAAAATTCGCAGAATGTTCACAGAATATTACTAAGAATGTCATTAAAGGTAGGCTGGGCTGGAATCATGGTATAGGCCGCTGACCCTGGCGCACATGTATGAGTCTGCATGGGTTCAAATCCAGACCACTGCCCTTCGACTCACCCTCACCGGTTAATCGAACGGTGTTCTATCGTTTCTGTAAAATAAATAATGACAAGGCTTGGGATTCCTTACATTTGCTTACTGATAGGCTACAATTAATCTTTATTACTTACTGTTTGCATTTAATTGGGTCTGTTGGAAAAGAACAAAATGAACAGGTATGTATGCATTGAAAAACCATCCTGGACAATAGTGGAGGACAGGTAAATGTCATATTATGTGTAACATTTTTAGATCCTACCTGCAACCTACATCCCAACCTACCCTAGGGATGGTATTAGTTCCTTGGTCTTCATGGCTTGGTTTTAGGTCTGACAAGCACTTTGAAGTATGTGGCCTTATATAGACAGGTGTTTGCCCAACATCTCAATGATCAAAGTCCATAGGATGCATCTGAGCTCAAGTTGAATACTCATTTTGAAAGATCTGAATACTTAGTTACCTGAGATATTTCTGTTTTTCATTGTCAATATATTGGTACTCATGTCTCAGAATGTGTTTTTGTTTTGTCATTATGGGTATTGTGTAGATTGATGGAAAAAATATTTCTATCATTTATTTTTTAATCTGCTCTAACAGCAGTAGGATTATACCTCCTCTATGAATCTTTGTTTCCCATACCCTGTTTATCTCAGTTGGTAGAGCATGGAAATGACAAATGTACTAAAATGTGTGCACTTACTACTGTGAGTGGGTCTGGATAAGAGCATCTGCTAAATTACTTAAATGGTAAATGTTAGCATAAGGGCTCCTTGACAAAACATATCAGGCTGCTCATACTGTAATAGCCTACCTAATTAAAAAAAGTGTGTGAAAGATTGTGGATATCCAACACCGCAGCGGTTATTCATTTCACATCAATTGAGTGACACATCAACCATCTTTTAGCCATTTGGGGATGAACAACACTTCTGACACTCTCTTATTTGCTCCCACTCTTTCTTTTCACATTGTTTGCTAGACACAAACCTCTAATTACAGACAGAAGTACTGGCTGAAATGTCTATTGTTGGCATGAAAATAATTATACAGGCCATTTTGGTCTCTTTCATAGAATGCGTTTTTGTATTATACAACTTTTTTTATTATTGTGTAACTGTTTTGTAGTTTGTGTGTCTGTGTGTCTTGTTTTTATTTTTTAGTAAAATAAATCCACTCTTGCCATGATGATGGAATATGCATCAGGCTTGGATAATGTCCCCCCTCGCTTGTTTAGATGGTTGCTGTTTAATATATAGCCTATCCATATCCAACCAATTTCTTAATGAACTAACCAATCTCCATTATTTTCATTTAGGCAAGCAATTCACTGAAAGACAGTGGGAATGAAAAGGCTTTTCTTTGAGTTGCTTTTGCCAGTTGTGTAAGATATGGCAAACCAATAATTTTGGCAAGTTCTTTTTTTAGTCAACTAAAATGCTTTGGATTGCCACAGTTTACAAAGACACACAGATAAAGCCTTTCAGGCCACTGAATGACGACGCCATCTGTTTTTTTTTATTTCCTCCTTTTTTCCCTTTTTCAATCCTTGTAATCAAATTTGAACAAAATCAAATGGGTTTTTTTCAATGAAAGTACCTTTTGTTGGTCTGAAACGAGCAAGTAATTTACAAAATGCCCTTCCTTTGTGTAGGAGGCTAAAGGAAAAAAGAAATCAGTAGCTTTTAAAGCTAGGCCTTGCTGCGACTGCGAAGATAATGAAAGCCGTCTTGTGTTGTGGGGTAGAAAGCATTTCAAAGGCAGGGCCCGACTCAGGGTTACAGTGCTGAAAACCCTGTGTGTGTTTGTTTTGTGTGGAGTGCCATGCCAGGCATCCACAGACTACCATCTTCAGGGTGAAATGGTGAAGACGAGTTCCAGGTAGTGCGAATAGCCCCGGCTTTAATGTTTCTAACTGCTCTCTCTCTAGGCCGCCCTTGTGTCATGCTGAAACCGCCACAGAAGAAATGGGAGTAGAGAACACAGAGGAAACTGCCAGGACTTCAGAATGGTTCTCTTATTCTGGCTGGTATGATGAAGAGCTATCACTGAAGACTGGAGTTCCCTCGGTTGTTTTCCCTCCCATCGACAAGCATTGGAATACGTCTCGGAAGGTGAGTTGTCCTCTTTTCCTTTCTCATATGCAGCTTTCTGGGCATGGTTTGTGTTGTTTAGCTATTTACATTGACAGGCAGATTACTTTTTAAAGATGCTGAGCTCTTTCACGGCAAAGTACTGCTATTAGACAATGACACAGGTCCAAATTGTAAGGTTGGGTGCTGAGTTGGTGCCTCAAACTCAGAACAGAATAAAGGCTTGTACCGTACATGATCCATGGGCTTTATGGAAATGTGAAAGGAGTGGCGCTGTGAAGCCAAGGCAGAGCAAGCCCCCTAGGGCATCCTAGCCTGCTGTTTCAGGGGCGAAGCAGGAAATCTCTGCAGCACTTAGGCTACAAATGAGTTATAATGATCCTCGTTACCGTCCGATGAGTGGAGACAGTTTAGAGAACAAACAGTTTAGGGAAGGCTCCCTGTGTGTGATGTTGATGATACAGCTGCTTTGATATAAGTAAAAAGATAGAAAGACCATTCTATACCATTCCAAGAAGGTCTCAAGAAATGTCTCATTCAGTTGTAAATGAATAGTGTTTTATTGGTATTAAAGTTATGTCAGTCTTATTTGACACTTGGTCTGAAATTATTGTGATTGTCAGACACTGACCAGGAGTTAAAGGAGGTGGTGACTTCTTGAGAAACTATTTTCTCTTATCTGCGTAGTTTCATATGTATAGTTTCCACCTCCATATTCTCAGTTGCAAAAGACAAGCTACTAATATTCAAATGAGTTGATTTCTCACTTGGCAGATTGAAATGTCAGAATTTGCACTCAAACAAATAACTTGGTAAAATTCAATTTGAAAAGAATATTTAATCAGTCAACTCTGCGAAACTGACAAGAGAATCTTACAGCCTCTAGGGAAAGAAGTCAGTCAGGCAGCCAGCACACATTGCTGCATTGATTGTTACCAGACTTCCCATTAAGGGTTTTGTGGGACTGTGATCAGCCATGTGTCGGCTATTGCAGGGATTAATAGCCTCTGTAATTTCCCTCTATTATGAATTGATACATGTCTGTTTTCAAGCCATAAGGCTTTTGTACTGTGTTTTCATTTTCTGGACTAGTTTCTATTCGATTAATCTACTAATGCTTTTATATTTACTTTAATGTGTCTACTTACTGTATATCTGTGTATGTAGGTTTTTTGTGTGTATGCTTAGCCACTGTAATGTACAGTCCTTACTTCTGTGAGAGAGCAAATGGAGTTCCCTTCTTACCTTGCACTTTTTTGTCAAGATATAAACATTTTAAAATAGAAGAAGTTGTCATCATTTTAGTAATCACGTAAGTAAATCATTAAATATTCGCTGTTTAAATGAATGATGCGTTGTAAGCAATTACGAGCATAGGTCTTTGTAATTACACAGGAATAAAGTCAGAAATATGGTTGAAGGATAAATCTGTCTCCATTATTACTCCATGTATGAGCTCCCCTCAGGGCCTTCCTACAAGAGGAACTTAATGGTGGTAAAGTGGGAGGATGGGCTGCTGCTGAGCAGGAGGAGTGGAGGGGCGGCGTGGATCGCCAATTAGAGCTCATTGAGCTGGGGTCCTGTCAGTCAGAGATGATGGGCCCCTCTTATACCATGGTACCCCTAGACCCTGTCATTAGGCCTGCTCTGAGGCTGAGTCAGGTGTGCAGTTAGCCATCTGACCCCGTTGCCACTCAGAGAGGGAGTCACCCAAACGCTGCACTAACCAACGCAATTAATCAGATGCAACGAGTGACTGAACTGTATGGGAATATGTACAGCTTTTCTCATGGTGTTAATGGGGCATGGTGACATACAATGGAGACTGTCGAACTCAGTGTGCCCTCTCAATGTACTGTCTGTGTTAATATATTGCCAGGGATATCATAGTGTTCCTTCGTTTGAATATCTTAATGGGTTTAATTTACATGTAGGATTAACCTGAGACCACTTTGTCTTAAAAGCTTGTTGGAATAAGGAAGTCTTAAACACCTGCTAGTTCTGATACAGGAAATTAAAACGGTTTATCGACAAACCCCAGGGAAAGGAGACCCAAAACTTGATTTTAAAGTCACCAACTCTATCTTGCGCCAGAGAAAGCTGCAACTAATATGGTTAAAGACCTCTCAAGAGTATGTCTTGTCTTAATCTTCTAATGTAAATGAAGGATTTAAAAATGATACGACCAGATGTCCAGGAGACACTTAAGAATTAAGACCACAATCTAGGTTTTGCAGCAGGCTTCAGCCAAGGCCGAAGAGACTCCACAGCACAGGATTACCACGAAAGTAAAACAGGAGAGAAAGGTGATTGGGAAGCTTCCCCGGGAAATGTTATGCTGTTGACTAGAGCTTTAGAAGACCAGGCTTTAAATATCGTAGACATATTTAGAACCTTTTGGCCATTGTTGAGTTTGTGAAACTGCACTGGGATTGACCATGTTTGTAAATTATTCCCACACAGTTAAAAAACAAACTACAATAAAAAATCTGTGATTATGCAATTTTATTTGAAATGCAAATAAAGAAAGGATCAAGCTTGCGAAAAGAGCAATCATCCACAGCATTGAAGAATTAAAAGAAAAGTAAATTTTGCAAGACCGGGGCTGCTGTCAATTCATTTTTTTATATTCCATGCAAAAAAATTTAGCAACCATTTCATTAGTGGTCAGGTGATCTACCTACTAAGGTATCTGCAATTGAAATTATACAGAGAAGATCCCTGTACAAGTTTGCCTTCCTTCTTGTTTCCTGTTATTGGGTTAAAAACATCAGAAATGCAGTGCAAAATATCTATATGTAGTTATGGATGTTCCTGAAAATTCCCATCTGGAAACTGACACTGTCAGCATTGGGATGGGTTTCTCTAGTTAGGTGCAGAAGTTGGAAGAACGCATGTTTGGCGTGCATAGCACGGCAGGTGCTGAATCCTGTTAACACAGCATATGTATGGGTGTGCGTTTTCTCTCCCCCACTCGGCTTTGGCAGAGCAGTTCAGTACAGGTGGTCAAGCAAGGCCATCTCGGGGGTGCTGACACACTTATTTTTTTCATGCAAACAGTGTATCAAAGGGGCAATCGGGGAAATTGGAGTTATTATCCCCGAAAACCGCCCTGGGTCTCTCTAGTCCATGTTTTATTTGCGTATATTTCTGTATTTATTGTTGTTCTTTCACTGACTGTGCCCTTTATGATCCTATACAGCAACAACAAAAATATGATTGTGAGTGTAATGCACTGTTCCCCCATCCCCATTCTGCTGGCTGTCGCTAGTTATCTTCAACACAGCTTAATGCTGAGAGGTCAGGGGTCACTTCTCAGCTTTCTGTGGTCTTTGCATACTGTGACTGACAAACATCACACAGAAAGAAGCCTGTTATTTAGAGTGGAGCAGAATGGATCCATTCGTAATGTGTACAAACTGACAGCTGAAAACGGGAAAGCATCACTCATGAATAATTGGGCACTTTTGCTTTTTATTGTAACCTCCCATCGTGTTTTCCCCTCTCTGAGAGGTTATAGTTCCAAACCATTAAGAGCTGCCATACTGAGTGAAGACAGCAAGGGAAACATTTGTCCAAAACACCTGATATCCGATAAACTGCAGTAGCAGTCAATTTATTGCTCCAATCTATAAATAATAGTTCTGATTATGAGGCTGCTAACCGCAGACGTTGTAATTGTCTGTCATAAATCTTGGTGATCACTGGTGACAGCAGTACAATGAGCACAGCCATCTGCTTGAAGGAAAATGACTTGTGGTGAATATCAGCTCTGTCCAAAATGCACAAGATGTGTCTTAATATTGTGGACAGGCTTTTACATCGGCTGCATGGTTTTGAACCGACATTTTGCTTACATTGATCATTCCTTTTTAAAAGAATGTAGATGGCTACATCTAGGAAGGGACAAGGTTAAGTGATTTACTTCTCTGCTAACATAGGGAAAAAATGCTGTTGCTTTTGGGTTGCTGGAAAGGTAATGGAGTCACATTGAAATTTTGTGATTTTGATTTTGTTTTTGGTTATGTTTAGTAATTTAACCAAAATCTATTTTGTTTTATCTCTGTTGTTTTTTTTTTACATATTTTTCTTGCAAATAATTTAAAATTAAATTGTTATGGTGAATTAGTATCTTGCTAGAGATTCCTATAATATATTAAGAGGCACCATATGTTTGCATTGGTGTATATATACACTATTGTTCAAAAGTTTGGGGTCACTTAGAAATGGCCTTGTTTAGTTTGAATAGGAAATATAGCAATGTGAATAGGAAATATAATCATTAACAAGTTTAGAAATAATGATTTTTAATTGAAATAATTATAATAATTGTGTCCATCAAACTTTGCTTTTATCCAAGAATCCTCCATTTGCTGCAGTTACGGCCTTGCAGACCTTTGGCATTCTAGTTGTCAAATTGTTGAGGTAATCTGAAGAGATTTGCTTCCTGAAGCACCTCCCACAAGTTGGATTGGCATGATGGCTTGATGGGCGCTTATTACATACCATTCAGTCAAGCTGCTCCGACAACAACTCAATAGGGTTGAGATCCGGTGACTGTGCTGGCCACTCCATTATAAACAGTATGCCAGATGACTGCTTTTTCCCTAAATAGTTCTTGCATAGTTTCAAGCTGTGCTTTCGGTCATTGTCCTGTTGTAGGAGGAAATTGGCTCCAATCAATCGCCGTCCGCAGGGTATGGCGTGGCGTTGAAAAATTGAGTGATAGCCTTCCTTCTTCAAGTTCCCTTACACCCTGTTCATATCTCCCAATTTGCACCCCAGACCATCCCATTGCCTCCACCATGCTTGACAGATGGCATCATGCACTCCTCCAGCATCTTTTCATTTGGTCTGCATTTGACAAATGTTATTCTTTGTGATCCGAACACCTCAAACTTGTATTCGTCTGTCCATAACACATTCTTCCTCTGTCCATTGTCTGTATTCTTTTGCCCATCTTAATCTTTTCTTTTTATTGGCTAGTCTGAGATACGGCATTTTCTTTGCAACTCTGCCTAGACGGCCAGCATCCCGGAGTAGCCTCTTAACTGTTGATGTTGAGGGTGTTTTGCAGGTACTAATTAATGAAGCTCCCAGCTGAGGACCTGTGAGGCATCTGTTTCTCAAACTAGACACTCTAATGTGTTTGTCCTCCTGCTCAGTTGTGCACCGGGGCCTCCCACTCCTCTTTTTATTCTGGTTTGCGCTATTCTGTGAAGGGAGTAGTACATATTGTTGTACAAGATCTTCAGTTTCTTGGAAATATCTCAGATGCAATAGCCTTCATTTCTCAGAACAAGAATAGACTGATGAGTTTCTGAAGAAAGTTCTTTGTTTCTGGCCTTTTTGAGTCTGTAATCGAACCTACAATTGCTGATGCCGCAGATACTCAACTAGTCTAAAGAAGGTCAGTTTTATTGCTTCTTTAATCAGCACAACAGTTTTCAGTTGTGCTAAAATAATTGCGAACATAATTAGCCTTTTTAAATTATGTACTGGAATAGCAAACACAACGTTGCTTTGGAACACAGGACTGATGGTTGCTGAT
>JACXGI010002218.1:46166-77106 GCA_016801175.1 Esox masquinongy
CCCCCCCCCCCCCCCCCCCAGCTGCCCACTCCCTTCACCAGCTCCACCACTAACACCCCCCCGAGGATAAAATAATACAGAAGCAAATACAGTGAACGAAAAGGCTAATAGGGTTAATTGTCATGTAAAAACCTTCACAGTCAAGCGCAGGTCTAGTCAGTGGCAGTGCAGCCCACCTCCCTCTGCCCCACCCCTACACCCTCCCCTCGAGCGTCCCCGGGGAAACGCAGCCCAGATGGCATTTTCCTGGAGGCTGTGACCCACAAGGGGCTGGCGGCAGGCGAGAACAAGGTGCATCTTCTCAGCCTAATTAATTTACTATTATAGCACCTGTTTCAGAATAGATAGGGCTGGGAAGGGAAGCGCTCCCCAGACGCAGCGGTGGGGCTCGCCAGTAATGGGTTTGAACTGATTATATTAAGCTGATGCTTTGATCATCAGAAGGCGTTAAAATGGAAATATGTTTTTGCTGGCTGTGGGCCTTGGAAAATAGAGGAGCAGTCTGGGGACGCAGCTGATTACTTCTGACTGTGGATTCACACAAGCCTCTAAATAAGGGCATCCTGCCTATGAAACACCTTGCTTTCAGAGGTGCCTCTTTCCTTTCTCTCCCATCCTAATTTCTCTCAGGCTTCGCAGTCAGAAGGTTGCAGCGCTGAAGCCCCTATTTCATCCTGGGTAGTATTCTAATGTCTTTTGCACATTAGGAGGTTCTGATTTTTCTACTTTTCACATTTTTGCCTAATCAAAGAGCCAGGTTAGATAATGGAGAAATGTGCTATATAGAAAAGTGTAATTATACAATATTACATTATTTGCCTTAGTAATGAATGACTTAATCAAGTTTATAAACATGAACATGTGATGTTGGAAAAACTACAGCATACATGATCATTTAATTGGGTCGACACTTTGCATGGTTATTGGTGGTTATGGTGGTTATTTAGTCTGTAATCACCTATTAAGGCTGGTCTTAAGTTAGATTGATGAAAACATTATGTAGGCTTTATGTCAGGTTGTGTCAAGTCAAGTGTTGTCCATTTGTGTTTTTCTGATCCAGTTCAATAAGTCCTTTGTTATGTCCCGTTGTTTTGCACAGTTCATGTCCATACTTTTAGAACTCCTGTCACATTCTCATATAATCTCTCTCCTCAGGTTTCACACTAATCCAAAATGCAGTATAACAAATATTGCGCAAATAAGCGTGATGCTTTAAGTGGAGGCTGGGAATGGGGGTGGGGGTGTGGGGTGGTTGTGGGGATAAAATGAAGCATCGATGATGGAATAATAACGGGTGAAACTGGAGCCCTGCTCCAAACACTGCCAGTCTGTAAATGGATTTAGTATATGCTAATCTCGCCTTCTCTCTCACTTCATTCATTTCCACCCCAGTGCCCCTTAAGGATTAACATAATTTATCACCCATGAAACGCCAAAAACAATTTTTGCTTGTAAAAAATGCACACTAACATCCGTTCCAACGGCTGACTGACTCTGGTCCATTTCACTGTACGGGAAGTTCTGTTAATGTGAATACTATAAAGAAACAACAGTCTGCAGTGTATTATTGATGGTTGTATCGTGAGCGTGTCCATTCACACATTTTGATGTAGCGTGATTTGGAAGACAGGAGCCAAACAAGGCATTTTCTTTGAAAGCAGATCAACGTTAAGTCTAAGTAATCTTTGCCCAGTCAGTCGTCTTTACTTCCAGTGCCGGTCCAAAAGTCCAGTGTTCAGTAAAAGGATGACTTAACAGTGTAACTTTTATTAAATGTATTGTTGGCTGTCGGGATTACTTTGACGCAACATCTTAGAATATGAATATTATTTGATAAATGTATTTGTTCTGATAAAGTTACTCTGAATTAAAATCAGAATGAAATTGTTTCCTGATAAATTAGCAATTCTGCACAGGGGGATGCAATCGCACAACATATTTACCCATTAGATTTGAATGGCTGACCCCTTTCTCCTTGGACACGCGAGGCTGTCTCTAAAACACACACAGTGTAATACCATAGCTACTGGGCTTTGTGCTTGTCCATTTAGAGGGATTTATTAATGTTTGCTGAGCAACATTTGACCCATATCACTGCAGACTGCTAATCAGGATGTGCAATAGATGCTGGGGATGCTCTTATGTTCTCCGCATGGTGTTGTTTGTTCTTTGCTGATTTCATCCTATAGGGTTTAATTGACTAAAGCCGTCCTAGCCATTCTTTGACAATGGTGGAAGGAATATGTTGTGGTTGCATGCATGCATCCAGGGGCATCAATAGGTGTACATGTTTTGCTTGGCATGCTTTCTAATTTGGTTCAGAGGGAAAGAGAATTAGATTTGCTCCTGTGCACACACTATCTCCACAAGCCGAAGGAGCGGCCTCTGTATCTTAATATTTATTTTCTCAATTTCTCCCTCTCCTCTTTTGAAATCAGTGTGTATCGTGTGCAGCAATGATTATAGTCTAAAGGTTTCCCCACTTACCTTGGCATGAACAATGAGTTCTTCCTGAATAGGTGGTATTCACATGGTTAAGCTTTAATGGCCTTCCAAGGTGATATGTTGAAATGGGGGGAGACTAAATCTCTTCCTCGTAACCAGAGCTTGAAATGCATAGAAATTATGTGTTGTCTGTGCTGGATAATGAAGGCCTCAGTTTAATCTTCAAATACAGATGGTGAGAATAACCTGCTTCACAGAGACAATGCTATGAAAAGGAATAATGAGACCTAGAAAAATAAAATTAGCACCAAATTAAGAATTTGGCTAATGGACTTTGGTTTGGCAACAGAAAATATAAATAAAAGAATGTTTGATTTTGATAAAGGGACCCGGCGGTCTTCAAACTGTTAACACTTATTTTCAGTCCAAACTGGCATCACCAAAACTCTTTCAGCATTCGTGCATAATTGCATAAAGACGATTAAATCCCCCAAAATCTTGACCGCTGTTCATGAGGCTCTTAATGTGCTTTGGGTAATTGAACATGTCCAGAGATGTTTTATGTACGATGTGTTTTACCACAATATCATCCGCTTGGCAGTGTTTACATACAGTAATAACAAGTTCTGTCATTCAGGGACCCTATGAATTCACAGGCAGTTTGGATTTATCGTAATCTGCTTTCCCTTGGTCCACATTTGTTTAGAAAACACAAGATTTCATTTTTCTGTAATTGCCTCTCTTAATTCCATGCACCCCATCAAGCCAAGATTGGAAATATCCAGATTTTTGGAACATCTTGGGACTCAGACAGTAAAGATTTGGGGGAGCTTGAGATTTTATGTTGGAACTTGAATCGTGAAAATAACTAGTTTGAAACTGAAGCAGTGGCCTGCATGGTCATGATAAAAAGTAAGAAATTCAACATCTTAGTTTTAACCCAGCTTGCGACGATAGATGAAGTCTGCTTTTCTGGTGTACCATTGACAGCACTTAGCTTCTGTGGTAATCTCCTCCACATTGTATGAGCAGGGTGCCCTTGAGGGTTGCACTGGGGATGGGGGGTAGGGGGACAGTTAGTGGGTGACATTAAATGAAAACTTTCATCCTCTTCTTCGTTTTTGCTGTGTGGCCGCCTTGGCACTCAAAGAGGAAAAAAAAGAGCGGTTGTTTAATGTATTTTTTTCTGAAATGTTCATAGATAGCTAGCCAGATGGTTAAAGTGAGGATCTTCCAACAAATACACAAAAATATGTAATATGGGACTGCACAGTTACATGAGGCATACCTGGTAACTCTCTAACCATTTTATTCCCTTAAATGGTTATAACAAGCAAAACAGTGCTGATGATGGTGAAATTTGTCATTTTACTTTCAGGCTCTGGAAATTGATATTAAAAATATTTGTTGACATCATTCATACATCCTGTGTAGCCAGATGCTTCAGATTGGTGTGTCCTCAATGACAGCCTTGAATCATCTTCAAGTGGGCAGAAAATTGTTGCATTTTCTTTCAAATCCATCTTCTATAGAGTTACGAAGGCTAGGTTTCAAGCACTCCTAATTTCTGTTGCCTATCTTTCTATCTTCCCCACACCTGTTAGCCTCACACAGATGTGAACATAATGAGATAAAAAAAAAACAACACCAATCTTAAAAAGGAATGAAACAATCACTGACAATTTGATGTTAGGTCATCTGGTGTATGCATTACCTCAATTGAAAACTCCCTTTTGTTACAGATTTGGAGATTGGAGATTCATGAAATATGTACACTTTTCATGAAGTGCTGAAGGGTTACTTTTCCCTCAGCACAAAGGTAAGCTGGACGGAGCCATTTCTGTGAAATTTTCTAAACGATAGAGGGTTATTTTTTAGAGAGGCATCATTTGTGTATAATGACACAAACTTTTAAAACTCAAAAAGATTTTGGACAAGTCAAACATATCCAATAATATACAGATTAATGACAAACATGCAGTCCAGTTTGTGTATGTTATGGTGTGATTGGTGATATTACCCGCATTGTCCAAACATCCTTCAGTGTTATAAGAAAATTGCTCAGATTGATATGAAACGCCTGTACACTTGTCCACTTCACTATGACATTCAAACTGAGTGAGTTATACAACCACTGTTAACCATATCAGAACTGTCTGTAACCTTTTGTTCTGTTTATCTGTCAATCTAAATGTTGATGAAGGTGTCTTTTATAGTCTCATCAAAATAAGGCTAGCTTTTAGACGCAGTATGCCGTCATCTTTTATATAATCACATAGAGGTGTGTTTAGCTGTGACTTGTCCGAAGGTTAGATCAGGGTTTAGGAACGTTGTCACAGCTCTATACTCCCCTGGGAAATTGGTTAACTCTGATGGCTTCTGCACCAGCCCTTCCTACATTATACTGGCCCTTTGTTGCCTTGATCCACTATCACACCATCTATCTTAACACCCTACACCTTCATCAAGTCAATAATTAATTTAATATCTGAAGAACCAGGGTATTTGTACTGAGTTGTTGTGTTTCCTCTGAGCTACATCGTCATATAA
The DNA here is from genome assembly GCA_016801175.1 of Esox masquinongy. Taxonomy (NCBI): domain Eukaryota; kingdom Metazoa; phylum Chordata; class Actinopteri; order Esociformes; family Esocidae; genus Esox; species Esox masquinongy. The sequence continues at coordinate 51,162 of JACXGI010002218.1, forward strand.
TTTAGCAGTGACACTATCTTCTAAGTTTACCACCTTTTCGAAAATTGAAGGCGCTGATGTGGAAGAAGAGGCTGCCTTCCATTCAGTTGTCCATCAAAGAGTCTGGCGTTAAGGGTTTTAATTTTCCATTGGCGATTCGCTGGCTCAAAATGGAACTGGATACCCTGGCAGGCTATTGCCAAGTGTCAAGGAAGTTTAAGGTATTGATTATCTTGATATGCAGTTGCCAACTCTTGGTCCCCGGTTCTTACTTTGGAGACCTTGATTTTTTTTTCTTCTCTTTGTTTTTTTTATTGATGTATTCATGAATCATAGCTATAGTAACTCAATGGATACTGCTGACTCCTGAACTTATCCTAGACCCATGTATGCTAGAAATAGACAAGAGGTATTTGGATTTGTGGCAATTCAAAACACAAGCCAGGATAAGGGTTGGAAGAAATTAAAACGTATTACAGTGGCAAGGTTGGAAATTCAATTTTAGGGAGTATTGTATATCCAGAAATGACCACATGGCTTTCCTTGTCTGCTGCCATGTACTGTTCTATCCAATCTGGAATAGTAGAGAAGCCTACAAATGTCAGTTAGTGGAAATGAAATCAACACTACATAAGTGTTGAAAATCAAAGTGAACAAGCAAGGAAACTTTGTACCAACCTTGTACCTTCCAATCTGCCACATGTTATAGATGCTGAAATGAAGATGGTTGTATTAATTGCTGTTAAAATCTGATTTTATTTGCTTGGTGTGATGGTGCATGTACCATGACTCTATAACTCGAGCTCTGCGGATTTCACCCTTACTTAATTTATTTAATTGTAAACCAACATCTGCCAGCACACTCCCCTTGGAGAAATAGTTATCACATTCCTACACCAAATCTGCATTTATTTTTATTGTGCTGAAGTTCGCCATTTAATAATGCTTTAGCTTTTTCTCAGGTTTAGCATTCAAGTAACAGTTGTATATCAATATGCGTATTTAATTTTTTACATTACTGGAAATCCCACTATCGCTTTTTAGCTAAATGTTTTCTTTTGCCATGAAGCACCTCTCCAGCAGTACTGTATTTGAGGGTAACTATGGGAAATTGAAGTATGCGAAGGTCCTTTGAAACACATTGGGAAATGTTTTTATGAGTGAATAGTCTCAAATTGCTTTTGTGAGGCAACCTTTTAGGTTCAGTTTTCTCATAGCTACCATGTGCAAGTGGAACCCTGGTGTTATGCGTCCAGTGAGACTGCCCAGTCAAGGAGAGTAGAGGCTTATTAGCCATGTCTGGCTGGATGGATATTGCCTCTAGGGTGCTCTGTTTGAGGGGTGAAATCTATTGAAGTGTGGGTGTAAAATGGACTTTGTTCAGGTAGTCACTTTGTTTTCATGCTGATAATATTCATTTAAGTGGAAGATCCCCATCCTTTTCTTCTTTGCTTACTGGCTTTCTCCTGCCCTTGGGATTAAGATGCAGTGAAAATGCAGGGGAAAATTGTTCTCCCAACTGTCCCTCATTGATTTTATGCTACTGATACAAAAGTTTTTTAATATACTGTACTTAATTCCAACTGACAAATTCTCAATGTCGGTTTTGTTTAGCTTTTCTTTTGACAACTGGATGGCTAAAACTATGCTACCCAACTTACTAATCATTGGACAGAAAGTGTCAGAATAGTTTGCTTTTAATATTTCTGATTACAATCATAAGCAATAAAAATTCCACCAAAGCAAAATACTTAATTTTTTAAAACCAATAATTTCTTAAAACACAAGGTCCTTGCTGTAAACAATATCAGTCTATTAGTTTCCGAGTAGTGTGGTGTTAACATTTATTTTCATATGCCATTGTTAATGGGAAATAATTTCTTGTCTGTGATGTTTTTAAAAAGCACAGGAATTGAATATAACAAGAGCATGCACGTCAACATTGCATTTGATAGTTTTTTTCTTCTGTATTGTCAATGTAGTGTATTGGGTTTAACAGCTCAAGGTCTTCTTGTTTCTTGTTCAATCTCTGTATGTGGCCTAAATAAGGCAAGATAAGATTTGTCCAGGTTTTGATTAAACCTATGTTATTGGTTTTCAAATACTTGTATACAAACTATTTTGGGTTGGATCCCCAAGTGAGTGTTGAGGCTAACATGTTCTGTACGTTTTTTATATTGCCTGTTGAGGCATACATATTTATTATTGTCGAACATAATGTTAGTATGTATGTTGGTAAGTTTAGGAAAACACCTTAAGAAAACAATGTCCACCCAAGTCAAATAAGAGGCCCCATATCTCAAGGATTTCTTTAGCTGAAGCCTAGGGTTGTGTCCTCTTGTCAAGACCCACCTATCTCCTCCAGTACATTACCAAATGCTGTAATTTCCTCGGCAAGCTTGATGTTTATTGTGAGGCTGAGATTGAAAATGGTCGGTAATGGAGCGAGCTTCACAGTCCTAGACCAATTCTGAATCTAAATTACTTGCTTCTTTTCAATGGCATCGACTGTAGAAAGCTTTGTGCGTCTCGTACCTAATCAACCCCCAGTGTGACCCCGGATCTGCCAGCCCTCCTGGATTAATGATAAAATCCTTGGTTCAAACAATTATTCGACCTGAAATGGCTGTCCATTTTACTCTGAAAATTAAAGAATGTGAAATTAATTTTTTTCTAGGCTCAGCATGTTGTAGAGCAGCACTTATTCCTGATCTTTGCCCCATAAACTCTTGATTTTTTTCTAAAGGTGCTTTTTTATCTTCTTTTTTTGGCGGCTTGTGATGTCGCAAACTACTTACTTGTCTTTTATACCCAATGTCAGAATAGCAAGGCATAGACAGCTGAGACAGCCACTGACAAAACAGAGAGAATATTTGCTCCCTCCATGAACTCCGGCCCCCACATATGGAAAAAAACTATTTTTTATAATAGGGTCATAATTTGTTCAAAATTAGGCGGGAACATTGGTCCCAGAGTTATTCCTCACAGACTCTGCACAACTCAATAGATTTATATGTAATTTGGTAAGAGAACAGTAAGATGGTACTACACTAAATATTTATTCATTTCTGTTGAAACCTAATAATTATAATTATATCTTAATGCAAGTGCATTTAACTGAACTTTAACTGAACCCAGATGAGATTTATTAGATGAGAGTGGGCAAGACTTTTGCCTACTTATATCAATATTAATTTCTGTGGTGGACTGTTTGTTGGTGTTAGGGAGAGTCTGAATCTTTGCTGATGGAGTGAATCCTCTGAGATGAAGGCAACAGAATAATGGCTCCATTTAGATGGAAAAAACATTATTCAGTTTTTTTCATCTTATTTCGGCTAATTGGTCTTTTGCCCAATAAAATCACATCTTTTCACGTCTGATCTTTATCAGAGCAGTACTGATTGGGAGAAAAAATATCTGAATTGGAATGCCTCTCTAAATGCAGTCATTGGTGTGTTATGTAAGATGTCCCAATAAGAACCTGTGTTTTTGCTCCCTCTACCTAACACCAGAAGGGGGCGCTCTGTCATGTGGCTGACAGAGTCATTCTTCCAACCCCCTCATATATAAGACCAGGAATCAGTAATGGGCTGGGGATTTGATCAGTAATTACTGGCAGTTTGTCACCATTAGAGAACATAGCAAATGGGTTTGCTATGGCTATTATATATAACCACAACAGTTGTGAATATATTGTGTGGGCATGGCTGTGTGCTAGCTTTATATCTCCCCTGAGGCTACTAAAGTCACATCATGTTGTCACTGGTATGTCACATCACTGTAAAACCACCAGAAATGGATCCTTTAATATATGATTTACCAATATTGGTATGTTTGTAATTCCTTAATATGTTTACATGTATTGCACTTTCAATCATTTCATAGGGTGAAACATTCTGACTGTAAAGAAAATGAAACTTTTAAAATGTGTGAGGCATGATTGATTTGGGTTGTACATGCATGAGGTTCCATTTTCCAACACAAAGCGTTAGTCAAAGGCTGTTGTGTTGAAAAATGTTTTCAGGGCTCAGACACTGTTCAGGGTTTCTAGGAAGAAAGCAAAGGAAATGTATTACCATGGAAACAGGTTCAGTGTCATTCATGCTGGGCAAATGAGTAATAATGTTCACATCCTACAACTGTTGTCTGTACTTCCCAAAGAAAACGACAAGAAGTAAAAGTTGGGAAAAAGTATAGTAATCATAATAATAATAATAAAATTGAATATTTTTGAATTGATCTAGATACTTTAAATATTTATATTTTATATAAAATAGCACTACAGTATGCTGCAAATTCAGTTGAAAGCACTGAAATGTAATAACTATTTACTTTGTAAAAAAAAATACATTAAGTTATTTGAGGTAGGAAACCTGGAATAGAATTGTGAGTTTCTTGTTTATAGTTGTTGTTGTTTTTTTTTTTTACTGTGTGCAAGCCATTGAAGGAACTTACCTATACCGTAAAAGCTCTTTGTACAGTGTGATGTACAAACAAATAAACACAAAAGACTTCTAGTGGCCTTTATAACACAGTAACATTTGCGCTATCTGATTTCAGAGATTATTACTCATTTTAATCTGTGTGCATGGCCAGTCAAAAAGTCCCCTTAAATATGTTTATTTTGTTGAATGTAGCATAAGAAATGTATACACTTGGATTGTGGACTGAATTGTATACACATTATTCTCTTGTGGTTTGCAGTATGAATGTTTAGCATGAATGCAAAATACAACATCATATGGATACAGTATTTTAACATACCATGAGCCCTCCATAAGTAAGGAGCAAAGCGTTTTTATAAACTATGTATTATTGAAATATCCCTAAGAACTGGCCAAATAGATTCCATGCCTTTTTGAGATAATTACCCTCACCGATTGATCATGCTAGCCAGGACCATTTCCTTACCTCCACGGGAAATCCAGTAAGAGGATTATTCTAAGCTATCACCTTCAGCTCTCCTATATTCCTTTGACTATTGACTTGTTGATCTGAATGCTACAGTATGATGGTAAATGTAGAGCATCAGGGAGACTACTCTGTCTACTTTGAACCACGATTAAAAGCCAGAAGGGCGGCATACTTTCATTCAGACAGATAAAGGACCAAATTTAAGCGGAAACATTCTTAAGAACTGCAGACAATCTATGACTGACAATAGAGCCATCAACATATGGTTGAGATTTGAAATAAATTTGTCTAGTAACATTAGCCATAATGGGACATCTCACAATTAATACAATATTTTTAGAAAGTGATGGTTGCCTCTAATTTCCAGTCAATAGTAAAGTTGTCAGAAGTCAGTCACATGGCCAGAAAGCAGTTCCTTCATTATGCATGGTAGACAATGGCATGTTCACTGCACTAATTATTATTCTGAGAATGTACCAATTTGTTGCATCCAAACTGACAGTCAGCTTTGGGCCCTGAAAGGGGCAGCGCGCCAACTACTGCAGTCGAGTAAGAACGGGCCCTTTATTCAGGGTAGTGGGACAGGAATGACCGTGTCGTTGCATATGTGGGCAAGGAAAGGGCAACATGCCAGCATCACCAGTTTGCTCCCAAGCCTCATTACTCAGACCAATAATCCACTGTTGGGCTGTGACTTTAGTTAATGTCACGCTGGGCCGCCAAAATAACCGCCACTGTTGCTAGGATTGGTGAACCGCTGGCGTCATGTGAATATTTCTTTGTAGGTTTAACCCCATCTATTGCATCCTGTGTTTTACTCAAGCATAAGGCCACCTCGTTGCCTCATTGACCTGTATTTACAGAGGTACTGTCTTGGAGTGTATCAACAAAGTAAACAACAGAAAGGCAATTATTTTGAAATGTAAAAATTATCTATAGGTTTATTCTATTCCATTTATCATAGTATAATCATGCATGTGGCATAAATGTAACAGCTCAAATCCTGGTGGAAAATGTTGTTTTTGCAGCACTGCAACAATGAGAAAACCTTTTGCTACAGAATTCTGTGACCACTCTACAAAAAGCTGACTATCAGTTTGTTTGTCTGCATTTTTTATGTGGAGTCTGCCACAGCACTAACATGGGAACAACCTGTCAAATGGTGGTATTTCTATATTCTACTGTAGAAACTATGCTAGAGCTAACAGCTCTACAAATAGCAAAATATGCCATTGGCTATGAAAGAAAGACATTTGAATGGCCAAACATTTTGTGTTCTGCAGTCTTATTACTGCTATCTTGTTAACCAAGGCAGACCTAAAGAGTTGAAGGACTTTTAAATTAAAACCTGCTTTCTCCACATACTGTTATCAACTAACACTTTGTCATATAAATTGTCTTAAAGCAATGGGTATTGTTTGTTTGCATCTCAAGCTAATGTGTTGCCTCTAGGGTGCAAATATCTTCAGCTTTCTGACATAAAATGTTGCACAAGGAGAGGAAGAAATTATGCATTGCAAAAGTTTAGGTACAGGTTTTAACAATTTTCTATGTAATGAATATTGTTTTCTTTAGCTCATGAATGTGTCTTTAACGTTGACTGAGCTGTGACTGAGAAATATATTTATTAGCATAGGACCCCGAAACATCTATTCCCCCTTTAAAAAAAAAATAAACAAAGACATTGGGACAAATATTTCTATAATGAGGCCTGTCTGGGCCTCCTCTTCACTGTTAGGAAATGCTTAGCTGAGGATCAGGTCAAATCTGAATTACTGGCCTGACCTATGGCATAGTTGGAATCGCATTAATATGCATACAGCCTCTTGTTTGTGAGGCTGCTCTGTGTGAAACAGGCCTCACTGGCACATTGTCTTGGTCCTGAAGCTGAGAATGCAGTTTTAGCAGCAGAGGTTCCCCAATCTCAACCCCCCTCCACATGGTTCACTGGTTATGACAATTTCACATTGATCCACTATTAAAGGGTGGCGGAACTTACTACATTGGCTTTGTTTTTAGGGGTGCTTATTTAGAAATTCTTAATTTAAATGACCTGAGTCTTGTTTCAGGTGTAGTTTAATGTGTCACATCCCAACAACAGTACCTCACAAGTTACTCATAATGTAACAGTCTAAACAGGTCATTTGTCTGAAATTGGGCTGGCTAGGTAGTGCTAGCCAAGTTCTTTAGCAAAGTACTTAGTGGCCATCATTAAACTGTCAGAATGGGACAGTGCTTTCATGTTTCACATGTTTTACTTTTCTTATCAAAGGTTTTCAAAAATGGTATTCAATAAAAAAATTTATAGTTTTTAGGTTTTACGTTATTAAAATGTGGAACAATTTAAATATTTTTATATTGTCCCATACACATTAGAGACTAAGGGTGTATTCAGAGTACCAGAATTGTTGTGACAGCAATTTTATTTAAATAACATTTACATCGTAAGTAACTACAATGTTGTATTTACACTTGCAATGAGATTGGTGTAGCACAAACAAAGCTTCACACTAAGTTGAAAACATGTAAAAATATGATCTGTTGTTTTAGGGCAGCAGGGTGAGATGTTGGCTAGCTAGATTGTTCAGTTTATTTAGTAGTCTTGAAGCAGTCTTAAAGCATGGTCCATGGATTCAGGTCTTCCTAAGATTCAAAAGGACCGCAGAGAAATGAAAAAAAAAACAGAGTATTCCTTAGAATCAAAAACAATACTTCAGCATAGAATTCAGACTGACCCTTGCCCTGCAGCACATAAACTATTGCAGCGTAAGAACTACTGAGGCTGACTGTTTCTCCATCCTGAGGGTTGTGTAGTAGCTAGGAGGCGTCCACCCCGGGGCTGGGCTAGAGCATAGTCATCCCAGCGGAATGCATAACCCCAGAGAACACTTAATCGTAGACTATTGCTGTGTAAAAACTAGGGATAGCGGGCAGAGACACTCTGGCCAATGAAATTCTAGGTATAGTAAGGAGGCCTGTTTCTTCTAACCGTAGTGTATGTATAGGTATGTACGGCAGGACCAATTCAGAGAGATAAGTGGAGCAAGTCCATGTAATACTTTGTAGGTTAACACTAAAACTTTAAAATCAGCCCTGGCGTTTACAGGCAGCCAGTGTAAAAAGGCAAGTTTTGCAGAAATGTGATCAAATAGTTTTGTTCCTTATATTGTACTCAATTAAATGTATTGAGTGGCCTATCAGGGTAGCTGGAGAGAAGAGCATTGCAATAATCTTGTAAAAAAAGTAAAAAAATGTGTGGATTAGATTTTCTGCATAATTTTTCGTCAAAAATCTTTTTATTTTTTATTTTTGCAATGTTCCAGAGATAGAATAAATGTATTTTTAAATCTTTGAAAGAGAGATCAGCACCCAGAGAAATGCAGAGGTCGCTCAGTTTTTTTTTAGATGACAGTACAACCTTCCTGGTTTATTATGAGCTTTGACAACAAATCTCTATTCATGGGTTGCACATTTCATACAATACTGTTTTGAATGTTGGTTTGAGTGTTGTTGTCCAACTGAGCATTCTACTCAGTGCATACTCAGTATTAAAGATCTCATGTAAAATGCACAACTAAGACTTGAAAACACAATCCAATCTGTAAATCCGGCAAATAACTTTTAAACCCCTTGTCCTTATTTTCATGTCACCATTTTGATTTACTGCTGGGTGTCCATTGGATAAGAGCTACTTAACAATTGTATCGCCAGCTCTAGCTTTTTGTCTGACTTTGCTAGCTCATAACAACATTGCCCTTTGTCTAAAATAATTTTGGTAACATGATGATTAAGGCAATGGTGTTTTTTTCATAATATTTCCTGACTTTACCAATGTCATCATATATTTTCAACCTCTTATAGTGCAATTTGGACAATTTATTTTTATTTTACCAGGTCAGTTACTATCCTCGATTTAAAGTCATTAGCTTCATTCAAACTTCGACCATCATTGCTGTGCCATCGGTACAATTTTGATAATAAAATGTGCAATTTGTGAATAGAAGACTAGTTTTCTCAGACATCAGCTTTATATTCTTAGTTGTGGATAATATGTGCAGTTTGCACACTGACAGAACTACATCAACAACTTCTAAAATGTCCATATAGACAGTGTTGCAGAAGACGTAATGGAGTGGGTTGGGTATAATGGGACACATTGTAGTCCGTCATATCTTCCACCACAAATGCTATCAGGGCAAATCAGGGGACAAACTGGGCACCAAAATACCTGTAGCAGACAGGTTGCTTATCTAAGATCCCTTTCAGATAGGAATGGCAGGATTGTTGTTGTATTCTTTCTGAAAATAATTATTTGATCATGTTTACCCGCCCACTGTTAAAAAAAAAAGCGATCTCCACATACGTGATTTCTGTATGCACCTCTGTATAACCTCTATTGATATCTACTATGTGTGTGTTTTAGAGTAGGTCAGAAATGTGTAGTTGAACTGACACTGTTGCTGAGATGCAATCATACCATTAAAGGGGACAGGGTAGTTAACATCTTTGTTGAAAGAAACAATGTGACTGGTCATTATCTTGTTAATTCAAATTGTGTAAAAGGAGCCACAAGACTTTTGTCCTTATATTGTTTTTCCTTCTGTTGACCAACCCACTCCTCCTTTTGGTTCCTTTTTGAACTGCAGAAATAACAAGTGTGTGCCATTAAAGTGGGAGACACTATCTGACTGCGCTCAGACTGTGTGTTCTCCCCTGCTGTAGTTTGTAGGTATAAAGAGTTTGGGCTGTATGAATCAAGAACTTTTCTTGCATTTCCTATCTGCCAGATTATTGGCACAACATTATTATCAGTTAGCCAAAAGATTCCATGTTTGAAAGCAATTTGTTTTGATGACATGGGGCAGATATTGGCACATACTGTACATTACAAAGGACACCATTTTCAGGGACCCATTTTGGCTCAACAGCACCCTTTTACAACCAGTAGCCAAAAATCCCAGAATGCATCTTTAACTATTGACTAGCTAGCTATCTATGCAAGAATTATTGCTTTTGCCAGTGCAAAAACTGAACGTTGCATTTTGACTTCTGGGCACTGGCATAGCTATCGTGCAGGGTGCAGGGGGTGCGGCTGCACCAGGGATTCGCGGTGGGTTTGGGGCCCCTGCTTGGCCTCTATAATAAGAGTTCTTTTGTATTTTTAATTTATGTTGTGGTTCTCACAGTCAGATGTTGGCTGTGGGGTTGATCTACGTGATGATCGGCTATATATGCATGCATGTTGTGCTCAAAAGTTTGCATACCCTTGGAGAATTGGTAACCATTACCATTTGTAAAGAAAACATGAGTGAGCAGGCAAAACACGTCTTTAATTTCTTATGGGAATCAAATTCAATTGTAGGTCATAACAGAATGGCACAATCATAAAAAAAATCATGGCAACAAAGAAAAAAACTAACTGACCCCTGTTCAATAGTCTGCATACCCTTAGTTCTTAATACTGTCTATTGCCCCCTTTAGCATCAATGACAGCGTGCAGTCGTTTGTAATAGTTGTCTATGCGGTCCTGAATTCTTGCAGGTCGTCTTGGCAAAATGCCTCCAGGTCATGTAAAGTCTTTGGTCATCTTGCATGAACCACACATTTAAGATCTCCCCAGAATGGCTCGATGATATTAAAGTCAGGAGACTGTGATGGCCACTCCAGAATCTTCACCTTTTTCTGCTGTAACCACTGGAGGGTCAACTTGGCCTTGTGCTTAGGGTCATTGTCGTGCTGGAAAGTCCAAGAGCGTCCCATGCACAACTTTCGTGCAGAAGAATGCAAATTGTATGCCAGTATTGTCTGATAACATGCTGCATTCATCTTGCCATCAATTCTCACAAAATTCCCCATGCCTTTATAGCTCACACACCCCCAAAACATCAGTGAGCCACCATCATGCTTCACAGTGGGGATGGTATTATATAGGCCTTATTGACGCCTCTCCAAACAGAGCGCTTATGTTTGTGACCATAAAGCTCTATTTTGGTCTCGTCACTCCAAATTACAGTGTGCCAGAAGCTGTGAGGTGTGTCAAGGTGTTGTTGGGCATATTGTAACCAGGCTTTTTCGTGGCATTGGCGCAGTGAAGGCTTCTTTCTGGCAACTCGAACAATCAGCTCATTTTTGTTCAAGTATCGTCGTATTGTGCTCCTTGAAACAACCACACCGTCTTTTTCCAGGGCAGCCTGTATTTCTCCTGAGGTTACCTGTGGGTTTTTCTTTGTATCCTGAATAATTCTTCTGGCAGTTTTGGCTGAAATCTTTCTTGGTCTACTTGACCTTGTCTTGGTATCAAGAGATCCACGAATTTTCCTCTTCTTAATAAGTGATTGAACAGTACTGACTGGCATTTGCAAGGCTTTGGATATCTTTTTATATCCTTTTCCATCTTTATAAAGTTCCATTACCTTGTTACGCAGGTCTTTTAACAGTTCTTTTCGGCTCCACATGGCTCAGTATCTAGCCTGCTCAGTGCATCCACGTGAGAGCTAACAAACTCATTTGACTATTTATACACAGAAACTAATTGCAATATAAAAAGCCACAGGTGTGGGAAATTCACCTTGAATTGCCATTTTCATCTGTGTGTGTCACCTTGTGTGTTTATAACAAGGCCAAACATTCAAGGGTATGTTAACTTTTGATCAGGACCATTTGGGTGATTCTGTGACTCTGTGCACTTGCGTCACACAAGTTTTTACATTTAGTTTGTGCTTGCAAGAAATATTTGACAAGCTTGTACAATGAAGCTTGTCAAATATTTCTTGTATGAACACATTTTACAAACTTGCAATTCTGTGACCAAACATTTGTATAAATTCTAGAACTCATCAGGAAGCATATTTCATTTTCAGATTTGTAATAAGAGCATTTCCCGTGACAGATTTCTTGTTGTGAGGCTAAAATGTATGCGCGGATCAAATGTTATTGTCCTGGAGTTGTGCCAGTGCATGGATTAATGAATATCAGTTACTTTAGAGCTTGAACAAATCATGTATTGTTACATACTAAAACTGGAGTCAATATTTTCAATATTCTTCCAATTCAATTGAATTCCTATGATTATAGTCAAATGTTGTTAAATTGAGATGAAACTTAAGTTCATGAAAATAATTTAATATATCACAAAATAAACAAGATAATCAACTGTAGAGCTCTGTTGTCATAAAACAAAAGACAATATTTTGACATGGTGCTGTTGCATATAGGAACTTCTGTTCCCCGCTCTCACACGCTGTCTCTGGATATCAAAATTAAATAATTATATTAATTCCTACACTGTACGATCGCCAGGGGTTAAATTGGGCCTGATCCCCCTTTGGTCCATATGAATACTTTGGTTATGAGAATTCTTCATACAATGATAGGATGAAAATCTTATTAGTTAATCAACAGATATTGTGCAGCATTCTTGAAAACATTTGTTCAGTTCAATATCAACAAAAAGAAGACATAAATAGTGAATAAATAGTTAATAATTAAATTAGCTAGTTAATATTTTAGTGTTGTGCCATATTTCACCTAAGCTAGCATAGCTAAAATAACCTTGCTTCTCTTGTGGCTGCTGGCGTAAGATTGATGTTCGTCTGCCGTTTTCTTTGGAGCCTGCATTGGAATATCAACAATTGCGTGTGGCTTCAAAACACATTGTTTTACTGATAAATTGTCATCCATCAGCTTCGTCTGCATATCCCTCTCTTAGTCTTCCTTTGTGAAATGCTGACTGCAGTACACACATGGACATTCTGCTACTTCTCTGGCAGTGGGTTCAGGTCGCATTTTGTGGAACGGTGTTTGGGTCTTCACGTTTCAATTAAGTTTGAAATGCCATTTGGGTCTTTTCTTGTCAAAATTAACATGTTAATTAACTCGATTTGGTGTGTCCAATAATAAACATATTATAGAAAAGAGTAACCAGAAACTACAGTCATCTTCAATATTCTTTTTAAAAAAGATATAATTGTTGGCCTAATAATAGCCTAGCTACTGAATGTCATTACACTTTTTTTCCATCTCTTTTCATTAATTAATTTGCGGGTCCACAGTAGTGCACTGTCTGGATATTGGTATTAAATGGTGAAACGTGTGCAAGTAGCTAACAAGAAGGTCTCATTAAGTGATTGGCATTCAGATGCAAATATTATGATTAGTTGTGTTGTAAAATGAGAAAGGTAATATGAGAAATCTTTAGCTGACAGAAAAATAAGCTGGGCTACTAAATAAATATTGATAATGTAAACCCCCTTATTGCTTCCTACCTGAAACTCTCAAAACAACCTCATTTCCACCTCGCTACAAAATGATAATATTTTTGGTTTGGCATCACGGATTTATTAAATGTATTGGGAAACAACTGTTTTAAATGTTTCTTGAGAGAGAAAGCTTTTGGCATCAGCTCATGGTCTAACCTCAATTTAATATCTTTATCAATGGGCAAGTCTATTCCACTGGAATGTTTGTTTAAACTTGGATATGTTTAAACTTGGATATTTCCTTTTTGGCCTAGGCCCTATAGATCCTAGGCTATTAGTTGAATTCAAGAGCAGTCTTTTTTATTGATACATTTCCCTTTACAAACAGAGGCACCCCAATTCTTATCCAGTAATTTTGACTGATCACATAAGCTATTTTGCCCAAGGTCTAAATAAATTGTTCAGCTAATATCTCCAGACATAGCATTTTATAAAATGCACTTATGTTCTATACAGTTATATTAGGCAATCACATATGCGTGCCCTCGCTCCCCCAGCCCTCGGCCGCATCACCTACCAAATCCCAGTTTAGCCACTGACAACAGCAGAAAGGTGATTAAAACATTAAAAAAGGTCTTCCAGAGATGTAGGTCTGTGAAGAAGACCTTTCTCTAGATCGGTGTAGACGGGAACACGGCAGGGCACTCTGCACCTCTTGCTGAAGTCTGCATGACTGACCCTAACATCCCCTTGATCTCTTACTCTCTGTCCCTCGCTCTCTGTGTAATGTCTTGTTCTGTTAAATACTATTTTACACCTGTATTGGAGTAATGTTAATTCATGTTAGTGTTGTTTGTGTGTGTGTTCTGCATGAAGTCATGACTATCATATCAGTATCGGTCTCAAAGATGGTGTTATGACAAATTGGCTCATTACATGTAGTGTTGATAACCATCATAAATGAACTATATTTCACGACAATTTTAAATGTGATGATAGGGTTACCACAATACTATAAAAGTTTATGACAATTTATGTTTGCTTTTATTACATGTTATGACATCATAATTTGTTATGATGCTATCCGTCATATCAAGTGTTACCAAAAAGGTATGGCTTACGTACCATGCTCAAGGCCACAAAAGCATACATGTATATGTCAGCTCAGGAATTAAAACAGGTGACCTTTCTGTAACTTGGCTAATTTTCTTGACCACTAGGCTACTGTATCTGCCTCCAATACTGGAGTATTTTTTTTTTTGATTATTTCATTCTGAAGAGGTCATTTAACTCCTGAATCATGATCAAAAAATGTTAATCAAAAAATGTATCTTGAGTAATGGCTGTGTAATGAGTGAACTGCTGCTGTCTATATTATGTTTTACATTGCATTGATATGCAAGTGTAAGTGTGTTATCTGTGCCAGGTATGGTTGAAATTTGGTGAACACCAGTCATTTGTGTTTTGGTGTCCCAGACACATACAGACTCTTCAGTGTGTTACCAGCTTGACTTGTTTTGGAGCTTCAGGCCACAGCATGGGTGGTTAATATGGCCAAATTGGAGACAGGGGCACTGGTTGGTTTAAGGTCACAGGCTTGGCTCCAGGACTGAATGAGGATGTCTGTGGGTGGGTCGGGACAGCAGGGTGAGAACATGACACATGAAGACCGTCTTTGTCAGTTACAGTACCCCTTTCTTCTTCCCACCTCCAGGGGCTACAAGGGGAAAATGAATCAGAGGCAGTTCCAGTAGCTGTCCTAGTTAACCAGATTCCCAGGAACACTGAAACTGTTGGATGCCAGCGCTCAAATAATCTATGACATCATTAAACTTGCTGAGATGACCAGTGATGTTAAACTAAATGTGTAATTTACTGTTTTACTGGAGATGCATTTCATGTCAAAGGCTTGTAGTTATGCTTAATTGGGTTGTATTTTCAGAATTGGGTTCCAAGTTGTGGCTAAGGCTAACATTCCTTAATGCTGAGACACAGTGAGGCATTGCGCTGTCACTCAGCGCTGTCACGGATGAACCAACACTATTGTTTCTGGTGCGCGTGAGTATGAGTCAAAGTAGAGAGTCAGAACATCCATTGACATCATATGACTATAATGTGTTTAGAGTAGGAGGGAAACACATGCTATGAGTGTTGGCCTGTTCATTTATTTTCAAACATCAAACATTAGGGTAGGATCCAGCACATAAATCAAAAAACTATAGCTGGGAAAGAACTTTGTCAAGCATTAGATTGGCTCCATTTGGCTGTATGACACTTTATGCATTGCATTAGAATTTCAGTTTTGCAACAAAATGTTTTTTTTGGAGTAGCCACTCTTCAGTGAACCATGTGAGTTTCCTGTATGAAGATGTTCATGGTGCATCCTTGGCTTAGCGTATTTACCACACTAGAAGTTATCATAGGAAGTTGAAATGAACACAATGCAGTATTACATTTGTAATTATGACCCATTTCAGCAATTTGTAACAGCATGTGCTGGTTTCCTATTGTTGATTGAATATGAAACTTGGAATGTAGAACACTGCTGGTGTTCAATAAATACAAGGAGAGGAAACATCTGTTGGAGACACAGGCCTGAGTGACTAAGTGTAATTTCACCAGCGGGCTGCTTTTGTGCGTGGCTGGAACTTCGGCCATGACAAGGCACAGAAGAGTCTCGTGTCGGCAGGTGCATGCCACCAAATTACCGCCTGCAATTTGCATTTTGCTAAGAAGCATGCCATTATCATATCAAAGGGACCTCGCAGCAACGTCTAGCTTGGAGAGATGTGGCACAGCTTCAATTTGAACAATTAATGCAAGATGAAGACACTTGTCACATGGCCCAGGTTTTGCTGCATCTAACCGCATTGTCCCTGGCTTGGGAAATATGAGGCACCTTTTTAGAAAAGGAGTGTGTATGCACACACACACACACACACACACACACACACACATACACACACGCACTCTCCTTTGATAATTTGACAAACACAGAAGATCTAAAGATCTATATTTGCAAGGTAATTATGTCCTTTTCCCGTTGTTTTATTCCAAGGTCTTTGGGACACTTGCTTAAATTGGACATTGAAGCATTGTTGTTGTATGGGACGTTATTGAATGTATTTCAGCCTTGTATCAACTTAAGACATATTACTGCTCATGTCTTTCCCACTGTACTTTAATCCATTGGTGTTGTCATCATATTATTGGAGCTTTAGACATCTATCGTGCACATCTTACATTCAATGGTCGTTGAGTGAATCCTTTTGTTTTAACGTCAACTTCAACATCCTAAGCCACTCTATTACAATTTGGCAGCCATTAAATCCAAAGTAGAGTTCAATCATCTCCATAATTGTACATCTTTTTCCTGTTAGAGTAATGGTCTATCATTTAGCTTTTGAGGAAATCTTTTTTCCCTCTCCTTTTTTACATCCCGAATTGTTCTGGAGCACTCTACATTTTCTTTGGGTCTAGCACTTACAGGACTGTATTAGTCACAGCTGTTCTCTGCGATTTCCATCCCTTCCTAGACCTGGCATCTCCGCCAAGTGCCTGTGAGTGGCTCTCTCCTATTCACTCAGCCTCCTGCTGGATTGCTTCCTCATCTCTAGGATAGTCAGGTGTCCCTTACCAGCTTTGAATAGAATTTGATGGGAGTATTTTGTTTGGATTCCTTGGATGAGCTCCTTGTTCAGAGTAATATGTAGATAATATAAGGCTCCATGTTATGCTGCATTACGGTTTAGTGAAGAATAAGACTATAATGTCATATTATAATGCTACTTTGACTATACCCCCTCAGCATGATGTTAACCATTCTTATGGATAGCATAAAACTTTGTTTGATTCAATGGACATTTTGAGTCCTAAGCCCAAGATTTGGTATTGTTACTTGGTTAGTTTTAAGCATTGTTGAGTTCTAAACAATCAAAGTGCTAGCATGCTCGAATTAACTTGCTTGTACTACTTCAAAGTAGATTTAAACCAATTTTAACCATATTAGTTACAGTTATATATTTCATATGCTCTTTCATATAGGCCAATATGATAAAAAATAATGATAGTTAATAAATACTGATGTAACTATAATTATAAAAAGCGAAGACATTTACATGCTTTTGTGGACCCTCTTGTCCAGAGCAACTTAAGAGTAGTGAGAGCTTAGTTTTTCATACTATTTTTTCCTACTGGTCCCCTGTGAGAATTGAATCACAACTCGTTGCAAATGCCATGTCCTACCAACTAAGCCACATGGGATCACAGGATTGACTCCTATTGTTAAGATTAATAAATACAGACACCATCATCTATCAAACACCATACTGCGCAAAAGTATTACCTGAAGTTATTTAATTATCTGTGCCGTTTATGTGAGCAGCTAGTGTTTGATTGGTAATTAAATCACTATATCACATTAAAGAAAACACAAAGAAACATAATACAACAAAATGTTGTTGTAACGTACTGTATTTTTAAAGACAGGCAGTATTTTTTGTGGCCTCTCTTAAAATTTCTTACAAGGTGTCTGTGGGATTTGTCAGCATATTGCACCTGTCCCTGTCCCAGTGATCCATCACATTGCTCTGTAATACTGTGATTGTTTTATCAACAGATGTCCAGTCCAAGTATGCCTCTTAGTCCTTGCAGAGTTACGTACTGTTTATCATATGCTTGCAGCTTTTTGGGTCTTCCATTGTGTTTTTTGTCTTTAACTTGTCCAGTTTCTTTGAATTTTTTCCTGACATTTAATCTAGCCATCACAAAAGATATACATTTTCTTAAGGACAACATAATTAAATATTGTTACTTTTTATTGTATTCATGTTTATTTTTATAACCCCATTTCCAAATAAGTTGGGACACTGTGCAATCCCTATGTTTAAAATAGTCCAAAGACTAAACATATCAAATTTTGAAACTGAGAAATGTTTTTGGAAAAATACATGCACGTTTTGAATTTCATGCCATGCAACATGTTTCAAATGATGGAGTTGGGACAGGGGCATGTTTACCACTGTGTTGCATAACCTCTTTTAACAATACTCTGTGAGCGTTTGGGAACTGAGGAGAACAATTCTTTCTTGATATAGGATTTCAGCTGCTCAACTTTTTGGGGTCTCCTTTGTTATATTTTTAGTTTCATAATGGGCAAAATGTTTTCAATGAGCGACAGGTCTGGATTGCAGGCAGGCCAGATTAGCACCCGGACTCTTTTACTACTGAGCCATGCTGTTGTAAAACGTGCAGAATGTGGTTTGGCATTGTCTTTCTGAAATAAGCAAGGCCTTCCCTGAAAAAGATATAATCTGGATGGCAGCATGTGTTGCTCCAAAACATTGCAAGGTTTGGTGTTGCATTAATGTTGCTTTCACAGATGTGCAAGGCACCCATGCCATATGCACTAATGCACCCCCACCTTTACAGATCCTGGCTTTTGAACTGTGCACTGATAACAAGCCGGTTGGTCCCTCCCCTCTTTAGGCCAGAGGACACGATTTCCAAAAATAATTTCTAAAAATAATTGATTTCCAAAAATAATTTCTAATTTTGATTTGTCAGACCACAGAACAGTTTTCCACTATGTCTTAAATGAGCTCGGGCCCAGAGAAGGCAGCGACGGTTCTGCATCTTGTTTATATATGGTTTCTTATTTGCATGGTAGAGTTTTAACTTGTGTTTGTGGTTGCAGCGGCGCACTGTGTTCACAGACAGTGGATTTTGGAAGTGTTCCTGAGCCCATGCAGTGATTTCCACTACAGAATCTTGTCTGTTTTTAATGTAGTGCAGCCTGAGGGCCTGAAGATCATAGCCATCCAATATTGGTTTTCTGCCTCGTCCCTTGCGTACAGAGATTTCCTCTGGATTCTCTGAATCTTTTAGTGATATTATGTGCAGTAGATGATGAGATCCCCAAACTCTTTGCAATTTTACATCGAGAAACGTTATTCTTAATTTTTTTGCATTATTTGCCCGCTCAGTCGTTCACAGAGTGGTGAACCCCTCCCCATCTTTCTGGGATGCTCTTAACATAGCCAATCATGTTACTGACTTGTTGCCAATTAACCTAATTAGTTATGAAATGGTCCACCAAGTTTTTTTTGCATTACACAACTTTTCCTGTCTTTTGTTGACCCTGTCCCAGCTTTTTTGAAACATGTTGCCCCTCATCAAATTCAAAGTGGGCATATATTTTTCAAGAAACAATAACATTTCAACATTTGATATGCTGTCTTTGTACTATTTTCTATTGAATATAGGGATTATATGATTTGCACATCATTACATTCTGTTTTTCTTTACGTTTTACACAGCGTCCCAACTTTTTTGAAAACAGGATTGTATTTATTGTACTGCTATATAGTGTTTTTATGAACAAATGAACATTGACTGCCCACTTACTTTTTGTATAGCTTTAAATATTTCGCTTTAAAAAGAAACCTTGGGTGGCCTAAGACTTTTGCGTAGTACTCTAGATAAAGACTTTACAATGTCATTTCCAGTTCTCAAGAGCTGAAACACCTCTGGGTTTTGGTTTTTTAGCTGTTAGGTAAAGGGGAATTTCACCATAGCTAAGCTACTTAAGATGCAGAGATTAGGAAAGAGTAGCGTGCACAGAGTCCCCATCGGGTGTGTGTTGTCTCAATGCGTTATCTGAGCATGTTTAAAGGGATAGTTTGTCCAAAATTCATATTTTTCTATACTTCTCTTTTGACCAAAAGATGTTCCTGAAGGCACATAGTCATTTTTTCAAACGTTTGCCTGCTCGTGTGTCTTGAGTTGAAATTAAATTCTACCTGCTCTGCATTTGGGACAATATCTCTGCCTTTCCCGAGTCATGTTGTGGGAGAATCAATGGAGCAACTTCGCCAACGAGACAGTTAGCTGCTGTCCAAGCTTGTATTCAGTCATTTTATCATCTGTGTATTATGGTTAGAACAAGTAAGTAAGATGTTCTTCCTGCTCGTATTTAGAGTCAGATATAATATATGTGTATTTTCCTTTCTTTCTCAAGCAAATAAAGTTTGACTGTCCAAGGTGAATATCAAAGACGAAATAAGTAACTTGCTTTCTAGCTAGCGAGTACTAACTTTAGTTTACTGTGATGTATACATTTTTCTCTTCCCGAATGAATGCGTGGATTGATACAATTGTGAACAAAACTGACCGGTAAACACAGGAAGTACCCGTTTATTTGAAATGAGAATTATGTCACGAAAATTATGTCACGAAAACCAACATTGTCTTGTTCTTTGAGGTAAACAACACCACTTATCGTAGTTTGGAGTGTTTTAGAGTATTTTTCTGCTTGCAATGCAGCTTTGCGAGAGCGGTACGTATGGTTTCCATTTATGAATTTGTACAATGCTAATAACGCTAATTACTGACTGAGACAGAGCGGGATACTGGATTGTTTTAAAAAATGACTATGTGCCTGAAGGAACAACTCGAGTTAAAGTTACTCTCACCGAAATAGGATTTTTGGATGAACTATGCATTTAACTAGCACATAGTAATCTGGTCATTCGCAAGACGTTTCTCCGTGTCGTTGGCTATTCTTTTGTCTCCTTCCGATTTCTTCACTTGGCAAGGAGGTTAGCGTCACTCACTCCTTAATTGCTTCCCTCAAACTTAGCCCTGGAATGCCTGGCCTGGTTTTCACGGCAGAGAAACAAGCACAATATACACTAATGACTGTATGCAGTTGTTCTCTGCCCATACTCACCAGCCAGGCTGGGGTTCAAAAGTCACCAGGCAGCCCAAACGCTCACATTGGCAATGATACGTTTGTGTCATAAAAGTATATCTCCTTAACACAATGTAGTATTTGCAAAAGCAAATTTGCGTTTTGCAGTAAAAACACTATAGAATCGACTACCTCTTTATTAATCTGTCCAGCATTCATTAATCGGTCCAACATTCATTGTGATCATAGTGAGTAGTAATAATTACATGCATAGTAGTTATTACAACCTAAAACAAGTGCTCTTACACAGTATTTGCCCAGTGGACATGTTCACCTAATGCAAAGATAAAAGTAGATAGCTACAGACAACAATAAATGGTGTTCCATACATACGGGCATGTTTATACTGTATTTACCAACAAAAAAACATAATCACACATTTACTAGTACATAAGTTTGCTCTTCCGCTGACTTTGCCCACTGAGTACATCTGCTACAGCCAGCTACTGGAGGTGTTTATTTAACACTGAGCAACGCGCAAGTCAGTAGAATGAACTTATTGACTGTCTTTTCCAGATGATGTGCACTAAAAATGTTGTTGTCCATGACAAAACTTTTGATCATCAGTCATACTAGTAATGACCTTTCCAAGTAAGGCAACGCTCCATGTTATTGCATTAAATGCATTATTCCTGAGTTGGCAGAGCAGGAGAATTTCCACAAAATAAAAAAATGCTGCTGCTGCATTAGCTTCCAGTCTGAAATCCTATTCAGTATATTTTGGTTCAAATATGTATGGTTCAATACCACCATGTAAAACTGCATCGGAAAAAACTCTTAATCATTAGTCTGGCTGACAAGCCATTCTATTACATAACTAGCATAATTAGATAGTTAGTTAAGTAGCTAGCTAGCTATCTGTCAAGGATATAAACAAAATAGCAGACGTTTTGAAACAGCTGCCTTATTGCCAGGACGAAGCCAGTACTGAAAGCACCGCTACACCAGACTTAGTCTTTTAGTGTATGGAAAAATGTTTATATCTTTTACATTTATCAATATACATTATCTGCTGATAGGAACATTGCTGTAAAACATCCAATGGCTCTAACATGGGCAACCATGGCAAAGCACTAAACAACTTGTAGCGTGATCAGTATAACACAAAGTCTGCAATATTCAAAACATGTCTACATTTATTTTCAGAGCTCATTGGCCCTTTAATAGACCATAATGTCATTTGGAGTATGGATTCGCGAGCAAAGCTTGTTCCTGCACTCCTTCTGGCAAATTATGTGTGAAACAAGTCTCCCTGACCTAGAAATCTCTCAAACATGAAACTGTACAAAGTAACAATCTCTCAGGGTGAAATGCCTTGTTTATTGCACTGACTTGCTTTCCCAGATTAGAATGATTTCCTGATTAGAGGGATAGATGGAAAACCAGAAGTATTTTGGGCCTTTTGGGCCACAATAGAAGAATCCTGCTTTGTAATTCATTGTTCATTTGGACAAGGAAGTGTAGCTTTACCTGTATACTAATAAGCAAGCTACACTGTGTGCAGTCTTTTAGTAGATCAGAGCATGTCTACAAACTCTTCCTGAAAATACTGAAACTGGTCTGCTCATAGGGGCTTCTTATAAATTCAATTTACTTACTTAAATATGCTCCCTTCTCAACTTTTTCACATGGTAAAACTCTTGTCTTCCTACGAACCGTATCTTTAATTCTTAAATGTGCGGTTTTCTCTTTTTCCCTTCCTGTAGGTTCTCAAAGATCCTTGATGTTTGTGACAGGCCACGATAGGAGAAGGCTCTTATCGCAGTGGGGTTCGGAGGCCTTGCTAAATTGAAAATTGCAAATGAAATCCGCTGGGTTTAAATTCATCAGCTATTATGTCAGATGACCTTTGGCAGCTGCTGATAAAAATGAGCGACTGTTAGCTCTGATCCAATTTTCGACACTATCCGTTCCCTTCACTTCATTCACAGTCAGACAGCAGACCCACTGGAAGTGAAAATGATAGGGTTTCAAGAGAGCACCATTGTGTTGCAGATTAAGATTTTTTCTCCCCATTTGCTGAGGTCGGACTTGTGGTCCCCTGTCTGGTATTTTACCATTGTCCAATCAGTTTCAATATCTGCTTCAGAGGACATGTAAGCCATCCTTACAGATAAACACTTTCAGGGGGAAATGTTGGACTTAATGGTTTTGCTTTAAAGGTACCTAGGGTCACTGTGTACCAATATTGACTGGCACATGTTAGTTTAATCTGACATTCTCCAGGAATCTGACAGGCCACTCTTCCTTCTTAGAGTTCTGGAGCTACTCTTGCATCATTACAGGCTTTGGGAGGATGTAATCTCCACACTATATTGAAAAGTCCATCAATGTGTAATTACACTCTTTTTGCAACAATGGGAGCAAAGGCTATACGTTATTAGGAAGGGCTGTGGGTATGTGTGTGTAGACATATATATATACACACACAGAGACAGATATTATGTATGTATATTATATATATATATATACACATATATTATATATTTTCTGTATATATATATATATATATATATATATATATATATATATATATACACAGAAAATGTCTGTTCACTATAGTGTACCAGAAAAATATAAATTACGGCATGTTTAACTATTGATTGGACGATGTGTTATGAGTGAAACATGGCAATTTCACAGTTCTTTAAGCAAAATTCATTTTATATTAGTTCGTAATTTGGTGTGCTCTAACAGTCAACCGAACATACAAATCCTGGAATTTAAGATTACTTTTTAGAGCCTCACTCATAATCACTGAATGTTAACTATGTGTATAACAGTACTCCAAATAAAATGATCCATAGCAGTGAGTTGTTCTAGATATCACCTGGTCTGAGTATTACTTGAGTGTTGGACCTGAGATGGACAGGGTTTATCATTAGAACAGTCCAAGTAAGCTAAGTGATGCAGGGATAGGAGAAGATTCTCCATTGAATGCTTCGATTAAATATGTCACAATGTCAATATTGAGAGAGTGTCGGGGAGGGAGTGCAAGGCAGCTAAACTCCCACTCGCAATTATGCAGTTCTCACACATTTAAATATTGGTTACTTTCAAGTAATCATACATGCAGTGCATATTGGACTTGCTTGAAAATGGGACTAGGGGAAAATATTGGTCACTCTATATATCGTGACACAGGAATAGTCACACTGCAATATTTTGTTACGTTTTCGTTATTTAGTTCCTTTTAACCGTGTTATGAAGAGGGGCCAGGCGTTTTGGTGGTTTTGGATGTCTGGCACTACTTGAGATGTGCAGTCTGTAAAATGTAACTTGTTGCTGAATTTGTAATGACCTATACATGAGCAATATTCGTCTTCTGTATTTATGTAAAGCATGTATCACGGCTTGCATTGCACCTGTCACAGGTGCTGATCATTAATCAGTTATTACTGCAGTTTATTTGGTGGCTGACAAGTTGCAATTTCCCCTCTGATTCCAAGTCTTTTGTCAGGTGGGAATTACAGCAAAGCGCATATGACAAAACACATCACCCCCTCTTTTTCCCTTTGGTTCCTGGCTTCCCCTGCTCTTTCCCCTCTCTCCCTCGCCAGTTTTTCTAGAAACAATATCTAGGACTCTGAAGTAATAAGGCGGAATGTATAATTAATTACCCAGCTTGCTCTAATTAGGGATGAATAAGTTGTGTCCCTCTCATCATCACAAATGTGGTGATGGGTAATACCAGTTTATGCTATATTAACTGCAAATATGCAATCCTTCTGAGAGCACTTTCCTTGATGAATTTGATGAATGTGACAATAATTAGCAGAGACAGATGAGAGCTAAATTACTACTGACAATGTAATGCTATCCTGCTCGAGGGCTTGGGAACATGGCAGGCTAACATGGCAGGGACCAGGCCCCATTTCTAATTAATAGTCTTTTTGCCAGTGGAAAAAAGGATGGTAATTGTTTTCGTCAAAGGCTGTGGGGAGCTATCAGGGTAATAAAGTTAATTAGCAGAACAAACAACCTTTCACTGCCTTACCGGGACCGGGAAAGTGTCATTCAGGCTGTGGAAAGATATGACTAGATTTCACGATATGAAAATGAAATTTTACACTGGAGGACAACAGAAAAAAACAATTATTCTATTTTCTTTCTCTCTATGGTTCTTTTTCTCCATAGGGGGAAAAAAACGTTATTTTCAATTGAAGGAGAAATGCTACTTTCTACCCCTCCCTTCTGCTATCTTCTTTTGCTCATTAATTTTGTGTCGTTCCTGAAGAGCAGCACAGCCATTGCTGTTGATGGTGGTGGGTGCTATCTCTCACGGTTTTGGTTGGCTTCATCCAGAAATATGTCAAAAGCAATTTGACTTCCATCACTGCTGTAATGATCAAAAAATAGCATTGTTGTAATGCAAAGGCAATCTTCAAGCTGCATTAGACAATGATGTGAATTATTTTTAGCCCGAAATACGCAGGGAGATACTGAAACAATCTGACATTTGGCTTTGTGGCGATATGGTGATGCTCTGTGGCAGCTCAGGTAATGAAACTGTGTAGCCAACAAGCTTTGAACAGGGAGCCATGTTTGAGGGCTATGCACCATAGGATATCTCAACCTGATTGGGTATGTTGTTTTTCTCTGGGTGAGTGAAGTAAACACAGCACAGCTCCACTGCAGCATGGTCTTAGTGTCATGTTTAATTTCCTGGATACTATAATAATACAGCACGCAGTGTGCAGGGGAGTGTTTGTACACAAGGTGGTGGTAGCTACTTTACACTTCTTCTGTGATTGGAATCTGTGAATATTGAACCAAATTAAGATTAGCTCAGTGGCATTGACTTTAACCCTATGTTATATTTCTGGCTGTACTTCCAAATGCAAATTTGATATTTGCAAAGATGACCTCTGAAAATAAATGATGTACACAATTAAGAGACCACTGCATCTTTTTATTTCCTTTCCAAAAAAGTTGAAAAGGAAAGTTTTGAGTGAGGAACAGAAGCGTTCAATTTGCAGTGGTCTCTTAATTTTAACCCTTCTGTTCCTCACTCAAAACCTTCCTTTTCAACTTTTTTGGAAAGGAAAGAAAAAGGTGCAGTGGTCTCTTAATTATATATTATATATATATATATATATATATA